>JANJYP010013894.1:0-11732 GCA_024605115.1 Rastrelliger brachysoma | reverse complement strand
GCCCCCCCCCCCCCCCGAAAATTTCACTTGTTATTAAATATTTCCCAAGCGCTGTTAAAGAGAGCAATCATTGATTAACACAGTTTTCCCAAGCATCCTACTTTCATTTTGGATGGGTTAGGGTTAGATTCTCTGTGGGATTCAAGTTGGGGCTTTGTGCTGGCCATTCAATAACATTCACTTTGGCTTACTGGAGGTAGTTCTTTACCAGTAGTTACATATGTGGGAAAGGGTGACACATGGTCACATGACCTTTACTTGGTGGTCATGTGACCAGGTGTCAATCAGGAACTGATATACAGTGCTGCCCAGAAGTATTGGCACCCCTGCAATTCTGCTCAATTTCTCCCAGAAAATGATTGCAATTATAAATGTTTTGGTAGTAATATCTTCATTTATTTTGCTTGCAATGAAAAAACACAAAAGAGAATGAAAAAAAAAGTCAAATCAATTATCATTTTACACAAAACTCCAAAAATGGGCCAGACAAAAGTATCTGACAGAATTGCAGGGGTGCCAATACTTCTGGGCAGCACTGTAAGGGCTGGTTGCCCTCTTTCTTTCCTGACTTAGCTCCCCCTCTCACGTGGGGTGGCAGGCTCACATAAGAGTCCTGTTCAGCACTTAACAATATTGGAAACATCCAAAATGAAAGTTGGATGCTTGGAAAAGCTGTGTTAAAAATGACAGCTCGCTTTAACAGTGCTTGAGAAATATTTAATAAAAAGTGAAATTTTTTAAGGGGGGGGCTATTAATTTTGGTTGCAACTGTATACACTGGCCGGGCGGCCAGCCACCCATGACTCCTTGCAGCAGAAACTGGGGACAGGTACGTTAAAAACAGGCTGTTTTTAAGAGAAAATGTTCAAGCCCTAACTGCATGCACAGAGGCTCTGTGACAAAGTAATGCTTGGCCTAAAAACAGGACTTGTTATTTACCTTTTTTTTACTGTCATCTCATCCATGGCTTCCAATCTCCCAGCTGACAGGAGTCCTTGTGCAACTGTGCCCCATAAATACACTTGTCCACAGAAAAAAAAAAATCTGAGGAAACAGATAAAAAGACTAACTCTGAAGTAGGCAGGACCATTGTCCTCTGTATATTTGGGTAAAATCCCAGCTGAGTGGTAAACAAAGTGTCTGACTGTTTGGTTTGCGTGGGATATTTTCTTCTCCCCCCTTCAAGTGATAAACAGGGAATTAAACTCTTAGTGTCTGCACGTATGCAAGTGTGACAGAGTTCTCTGCTTTTCGTCCTCTGCTGGACGGGATGGTTTGTGTGCTGTGTTGACCCTGGCAGGGCTTGAAGGGCGTGGCTCCTGTGCCTCACCTCTCGTGTCACCAGTTGGCTTTGACAGCTTTGACATCGCTGACCAGGTTCTGAGCGAGACAGATGCCAAAAATCTAGGGAGAAAGCCACACAGGACATGATGTCAACAGAATGAAGAAAACAGACTGGTGTATTGCAGAGCTTTGCTCGATGTCACCCAGTATCACCACTAGATGGCAGTAATGACTCAAAATCAACAACCTACATAGTGTTTTTGATTTTGCTTAAAAGTCTGATAGTGAAATACTCAAACAAGTTCTCCTTACCTGTAGAAGTGCAATACCAACAAATATCCCAGCAACAATAATGAGGTTGTCCTGAAGCCATTTCTCAAACTGTCCCACACAGCCCTTAGTGTAGATATATTTCTGCCGATCCCGCTCCTTAAAAAAACAACCCAAAAAAACATTAAGATGAAATGACGTTTAACAGAGAGAAGAAACAGAGTTAATGATCATCTTATGACAGGACATTGGCCTTTTTCATGATTAAAATAAACATCTCTGACCAATGACTAATGTAGGACATAAGCACGGCAGGTAACATTTTCCCGACTGACTACTTCACTGGAAGAGATTGTATGAGGAATGAGTGACAGCTGAGTCACCCTGCGATTACAACGTGTCAGTGTCTGGACATCATGGAGAATATCAAGGCTGTGTACTCAGTTTCTCTGAGGACCCTTTAGGACTGAACAAACAGGCAGAAGCTGTTTCCTGTTAGTAGACAGATGGCTGTTTGTGTTGTATAACACTGTCCACAATGTACACAAGTCATTCGGAGATGGATATTAAAAAGGTGTAATGTAGCTCTGCAAAAACACTCAAAGACTGGGGGTATGAATGGGTGTGAACAGGCCTTTATACAATGCTCTCTTTGTTGCTCTTCAGGACCAAGTCAACCAGGCAAACCCTTTGTTCTCCTACAAAATCTGAAAGCTAGCTTTTAACCAATGAGATAAAGGAAAGCCCTTGGCAGCCAATAAAAAAGCAGGAAACACTATGTTGTTCTGGCTGTGAACTTCCTCTGAAGCTATTTCAGCCGTCTGCCTCTGTTGTGCTGCTGTCCTTCCCATGTCTCCTACTCTTCCTCTCTCTCAGCCCACACTCTATAAATACGCTGCACAGGAACTCACAGCACATCTCTAATAGTTTCAGCAAAATATCAATGAGTATATAGAGTTAGCAGCAGAGCACACAGAGAAAATTAATTCATATCAACTCAATGGCAGGTGGTTCACTACATTGCAGTGCGCCTAGCAACAGCAATCTTTCTGACTGCAGTGCAGTGAGTTGTAACCACCACACCCACACACAGAGGAAAAAGGATCGGACTGGCATAACCCACCAAGTTGCCAATTACAGAGTGTAGTAAGGCTTCTCTCTAGGCTATAACTGGAGCCTAATTATCCCTGTTAGAAGAACAATCTGTTATTAAGGCAAAGAGCATGCAGAGGAGTTTGCTTAACCCTATACATTCTCTATGCCTGCTTTTTCCTCAAAATGACTGACTTACAAATCATTTTATGCTGCTATTATTGAGAATGTTGGCATTTAGTCAAAATGCTGTTAAACTTTGACTTGATTTGTTCTAGTCAAAGTTATTTTATTTCAAAACGGTGTTTCATTTTCATTACTGGTTTGAGAAAAGCAATCAAGCCCTGTACCAATGAACGTGACTGACACTATGCCCACAACTGCTTAGATTAATTCAATCAAACATGTTTGCAGCGTGTCAATCAAATTGCCCTCAAGAGTAATTCCACTTGGCAGCTTTGCATCATTTTAACTTGACAGGCTGGGATTGTGTGCCAATCATGCTCCATGACCGCCACTGACTACACTAGAAACTGTCCTCTCTACTACTAGCAAGATTTTTAATAGATTATCTACATATATTTTAAAATATTATAAAGCATCATATTATTTTTAGAGTTAGGTTTTGGAAAGTTAATAAATAAATGAAAAGGGAAGCAAAACAATTATAGGGTTAAGTATATAGGGACCTGTGATAGTACTAAAAACACATTAAGAGATACCAACCGCTTGATGCCGAACATCATAACCACACTGTGTGTTGATGACATCCTCCTGTAAAAACACAAAAATGTGAAATCAGATTATAATGCCACTATTTGGCCCACTGGTTTGCCCACAAAGTCTTGTCTGTTTTCTTCAGGCATGCAAAATACTGTATATTAAAAATGCTGACAAAAAAACATTCATTCAGAGCAAGATACGTAACTATTTTCAGTTCATTGAGCTTTATTTTTGTTGAGTGACTCACTGCGGGATCTTTGTGGCAGCAGGAAAAGGGGACTCCACAGCGCTCCCTGCTGGGGTTCAGGTCAGTGCAGTTGAAGTAGATATTCAGGTTCCAGTCATCGGGACCATGAGCGCCACAGCATGACCACTGAGACAGCAACAACACACAGAGATTAAAGTGCCAACTAGGACTAAAAGACAGATTTGTCTGAAACATCTGTAAGAGCCTGGCTCAGGTCAGCCTGGGTGGGTAGCCAGCTAACTGTGGTGGTAATCGACTACAGATAGTAATACATAACCATCAGCGGATCTAATCACCTTTGCGTGATGACAGAGCCCAGCATTTACACACAGGAGCCAGTTATCTAAAATGTTTCATTTTTATAATTGGATAATCATTTGAGGGAAACACAATCATATTAATTGTGAGATTTGCTCCACAGATTCACTGACTCACTCTGTGCTCTGCCTAGAACTGAGAAACATCAGCTTCAAAACACATGTAAACAGCAAGAACATCTTAAGAGGGGAGTTTAGTTTAGTTTAGTATGAGACTTCCTCTAGTCAAGAAAAACACAGTGAAGTTGTATAATTTCTGAAGTGGGTGACACACAAGTTTCAGTCAGTAGATGTGGACTCACATATTCCTGGGCAAAGTCGATGAGATTTTGCAAGTCGATGTCATCGCGGTAGGCCTTGACATTATTGTTGATGAAGAAGTTGAGCTGGTCTTTGATCCAGTCCTTAAAGACGAAGGCAAGAATCCCCGCAGTAAGCTCCAAGAAGAAGATCAAACCCAGGAACACAGAAAACTGAAAAGCGCATGACGCACAAGAGTCAACACACAGAAACATAAAAACAATGAATCTGTCACTTCAATCAAGGAGTTTGGGTGCGCCCAGGAAAATCCTTTTTTTGTGATGGATAAGAATCAAACACAACTAATAACATGTTTTTTCTGCCATTATTTCTTGTAAAGAAAATTCAAAGGACAACATCTATGCAGGCCTGATTGTAAGCCCATTTCTGATTTGCTGAGTGTGGCAGCAGAAACCGCAGTCCCAGTGGTACCGTTATAGCATCCTTTACAGTAAATGTAGGAGGAGACAGGCTAATGATAAATGCACAACACACACATTAGCTCCTCACTCTGACGCCTGATTTACTGCTGCTAATGGACATGGGCTGGCAGTAATAGCTACTCAGAATCACAGCCAGCAACAAGGCAAGTTTGTCTCCCGTCAGTCATATGTTATTATCAATATAGCTGAGTCCAAATAAACCTCCCAAAATGGTGTTGTCTTGGCTTTAGGATTCACAACAATTATCAGCTTTTTACAGCTCAAAAAGGTGCAGAGGCTCAGGCCAGCGATGATATAACACATCGTGCCATGCAACCACTCATACCATTTGGCTTGGGTGAGTCAGAAGTGACACCTGCTACACCGACTGCCTCAGCAATGGTGTGAACCACAGATCTAAGGGGAGTGTGAACTGGTGAAAATGGTGTCTGTGCTCAGAGTGTCTGGTGCTGGCTTACAAATTTAAGCAGGAAAGTGTTCTCTCTGAGAGCTCCGATGCAGCCAGCGAAGCCCAAGATGAACATGACCCCTCCTACGACGATGAAGAGCCACACAGGGTCGAATCCCCCAAGGTCTGTGATGGATGACAGATTGGACAGCACACCCTGAGGGAAAAGAAGAACAAAAGACAAGTGGTTCAAATTTTGACTATAAAGCTTCCAAAAATCAAATCTTATCACCAGTTCTCTATTAAAAAAAAAAAAAAAACCCAACATGTTAACCTTGAGAAGAGCTTCTCATGTCAAAGTTAAATAGTGAGAATTAAACTTGTGACCCAGTCAAGAAATGAGTTCAAATTTATCAGAAGATAATGCTTTTAATTGACTAGAAAGTTATGTATTAAGTGTGTTTTGTGCTTTTTAAAAAAAATAAGATAGTGAGTCCACCAAAGAGTTTCATTCCTCAGTTTATCAACAACACAGTTTCACTCTCCAGCAGCTCTCTGTCCGGTGAAGTAACTTTTTTTTTTTTAAATCATCAGGAGGGACACAGTTCGCAGTTTTCTGCCAACGTCCACAAATAGTCATCTGTCTTTCCTCTCTGCACATCCTGCTTTCACAGCCCCAAGGCCAAAGTGTGTCAAACATGTTTTCCTGTCAGTCTCTGTTCTGTATCATGCCACGCACTGACAAACATACTTTTTTTTTTTTTTCCAAATGAACATGTAGAATAATATACACACTGACGCCATAAGTACAGGGTCACTGAAAGTTTAATGTATGTGATAAGGGATTAATGTTAATGGGATAGTGTGTTACAAAGTGCAGTTTGTCTTGAATACACAAACTTGTTTAAAAACCATTTATTTAGGCTCACATATGTTCTTTCACCATCTCTTCCTATATTTTTGACACTAAGCTCGGGGAAGACAACAGGCAAGACACAATGAATGCTGCATTCTTGTGCNTACACAAACTTGTTTAAAAACCATTTATTTAGGCTCACATATATTCTTTCACCATCTCTTCCTATATTTTTGACACTAAGCCCGGGGAAGACAACAGGCAAGACACAATGAATGCTGCATTCTTGTGTTTTTATGCCATTTGAACAGATTAAAATGCCTTCATTTGAATTTAAGCATGAGGCCCTAAAACAATAATGCAGTCTGGCTGAACACAGCAAAAATGAAAGTAATCATCTTAGTTCTTAGTCACTGAGACCCAAACTCACCATTATGCCTTTCCAGTACCCACTATTCATCATTCAGCCTAATCCCTTTAAATTATTCACGCTGTTCCACAAAGGTACTCGGTGCAGAGCTCTTTGCACAGAGTTCATGACCAGACGTTACTAATCAGTACATGCTTCCACGCTGGTGCAGCGTTTACTGAACCGGCTGGTACAATTTCAAACTAATTAATGAACAAATTGACCTTTAGCTTGTTTGGAGGAAGTTTTGAACGTTGCTTTTGAATGTGATCTGCTGCGCACAAGAGTCGGACAGCAGCACCTGACCTTTTTGACTGGTACATTGTGGAAAACAAACACTAACCAGTTTCCTTACAAAACGGAGGTCTAATTTGTTTTGTGTCAGGCGAAGACATTCCTGATGGTGATGAGTCAAATGAGTTTGTAATTTGTCCTCATGGCTGCTTATTTGTAGCTGCTGTTAGACGCTGCAACTATTGGAAAAACAATCTGAACACTTACTACATAATGGCTCAAAGAACTTTTAGCAGTCAAACTTCACTAATGAGCTGCCGCAGAATAATTAGCATCCGGATTTGACTAATACATGTTTGCCAGGATCATGCAGGGATGGTACTTGTACTTTTTTCCCTCACCCTTACTTTCAACAGCCCTGTTTTCATCTCAGCTCTCGTGCAAAGTGTATACTAGCTAATTCTGGCAGGAACACAGAGAAGAATTTGAGCTATGCTGTACTGAGGCAATCATTCTGTACTTCACCCGTGTGTGTTTTTGCATGTGTGTTTATACTTACCTTCTCCGCCCATGCCCACAGGCCTATGCCCAAGAATGCTGCTCCGAGTAACTGTAAAACAAAGCAGAAGAAACAAGTGTCAGACAGCAAAAGGCAGCATCCATCAGCCAGACCCATGAGTTTACAGCTACATGAAATCTTGTATAAATGTAAAAAAAAAATTGTGACAACATATGCAACATACAGATTTAGAAAAAAAACATCTCTGCTTTTAGACTCAGTGAATTTAATGTCCAAAGTTTCAATCAAATTGCTTTATCAGTATCATGTGGGTGTGATATGATAAGCTTTGCTTTACAGCAGCATTCCACAAGTCTTCACATTAAGATTTTTTTTACTATTGCTGCATGAAATACATGATATCACATTTTTCCAACATGGCTTAACCCACTTAAGAAAGCCATGGCAAGAGAACAAACAAAACACAAACAGAAATAGCTAAAGACCACAATAAAAAAGTTCATGTACAGACTCATCACATGAAGTAAAGCTAGCTGGCTAACAGCCATTTGAAAGCAGTGTTTGTTTTTGAGTTAATCAAACCTGAATACAGAGAAGATGACGTTTAACTTGTTGTGGACACAGTGAATCATTACATCTGTAGGTTACAGTCATTGCACTGGGCTGTTTAAAGAGGCTAAAGGATTTGATATCCTGAGAGTTAAGGATAATCTCTCCAGATTAGCATCCTGTCTCAGGAAGGGATGAATGCACGGCTCACAGTTTACAATATGGAAAAAGGAGAACTGCTGAGATTGCAACAGTGCTGGACTGCCATATGCAAAGATCCAAACTTTGACAAAAACAACACTAAGGCGTCTAGTCAGACTGCATGCCCATGAAAATCCTTCATTTCTGGGAGTGAGGTTTTACTCATCTAATGTTATTTGTCTAATCAACTGCTTAGCTGCCACAAAATGTCATTCATAGGAGATTTGGGATGGTAATGAACCAAACTGAGGCTCACTCCAATGGCAGGGGCTGAAATATAATAGCTCTATTGAAACCAAGTTAGATCATAATGTGGGAAGCTGATTAAATAGGGGAAAGCAGGTAAACTGATGGCAGCCAGTCAGCAACGCACACAACAAGACTAACAATGTCGGGTACAACCCTAAAACAACGCCAGCGGTTTATCGGATGGGGGTGCTGCTGCGTCGGCTTGGTTGTTACATAAGCCGTTGTAGCGAAGGGCGTGGCAGTGGTTTTGGCTGGAAAGTGATAGGCAGGAGAGTCGAGATAAGACGGCGGAGATCAGGTAGAAAGGATTAGACTGACAGAGTGGGAGTATTAAAGTGTTTAACCTTTGACTCCAAATAATTTGCATAGATTAAAGAGTAGAAAAAAATGCTGAAGAAAACAAGTTATTTTACAGCATGGAAACTATAACAGCACAAGTCTTCCAGGGGTATAATGTTACCTAAGAGTTTTTTTTTTGAACACTGTTGATTATTACCAACTACAAACAGTTATTATTCTGAATTTATAATACATTTATAGTCAACAGTAAAAGTCTTTTGAAAACAAAGAAAGCCTTTCAATGTTGCCAATATCCTTTGACTGTTCACTTAAAAAAAAAAAAAACTTTAATTGGGAGATTCAATAATGCTCGAGTATATGAAGAGCTCTAACAGGATTAACTCCAGACAGAGGCAGAGTCATTGTGGGAACCTCTGCACATTAAGGACAACAGTTAATTCAGTCACCATTATTTCAAACTGTAAAAATGTCTCCCTGCTTAGCAATGACACAGGACTTTACTGTCAGTGTTATGGCTGTTTGTATAAGGCANTGCTTAGCAATGACACAGGACTTTACTGTCAGTGTTATGGCTCTTTGTATAAGGCAATAAAAAAAACAAAAAAAGAATCTTAAAAAAAAAAAAAAAAGTGAAAGATACATTTCTGCATGTTAATCTGTGAGGTGCGCTGTTTATGTTTCTACCAACTCCTCCTAAAGCTAAATTCAGTCAGTCAATCAGGCTAAGACATTTTACACCTCTTATCTTAAAAAAAAGTGTCACTGCACAAATTTCCATCATAATATTCAGTAAATTAACTATTATGACAGATCAATCTGGCCGACGGNCTAAGACATTTTACACCTCTTATCTTAAAAAAAAAGTGTCACTGCACAAATTTCCATCATAATATTCAGTAAATTAACTATTATGACTATTATGATATCAATCTCAGATAAAGTTGTCAGTGTTGTCTGTGTCATAAACCGCGAACACAGCAGTCCAACCATGTCTTTAAATGACAAATGATTCATATCTTGTATCAAAAGTGTCATCAATCCTTGTGACACAAGGCCTGTATATGTTACAGAGCTGGGTGTGACTTTTAAAACTGCGCTTTATGACCATAACTGCTTTTAAATTCAGGGCCAGGATCTTTCAGAGGACAAAGCTTATGAAGGAACGCCCTTGAGAAGATCTGAAGGCTAAACTGACCCTGCTCTATCTTTGCAAATTAGCCTCATGGAGACCAGAAATAATGGTACATTCAGACGCTCAGGATTGCTGAGATGCTACCCTCACTTGGCTGATAATGGGGGTTTTTAACATTCAAGGCCAAAAAAAAAAAAATCATTCAACATCCTGATAGGAAATGTATGACTATTACCCTTCCCAACATAAAAAATTAAGCGCTCAAATGAGAAGAACATGCCGACTCTGTTGGTGAGGATTCGATGGCCCATGAGTTCCACATTAAACTTACCCTGCCCACTGCTGCCTACCCCGGGGACAAAACTTGCACAGTTATGTTTTACATTACTTTATATTTTCTAAAGCAATAAAAGTTTTTCTGGTGAATGCCTGTGCACCAATACTCGATTCGTGCTTTCCTGTTGAACTCCCACTGCTCTGTCCTCTACAGGAAATTAACTGCTTGATGAAACTTTGCTGGATTACAACAGACGTGCATGAAAGCTGTTTTTTTTTCCCTTTCAGTTTTGTACAGTTTAAACTAACAACATACAGCCTCCGCAACTGTAAAAAAAACAGTCATAATTAGCCAAAGATGATCAAGGAAAGCTTCATTTTGGATCTGAAAAGAAACATTACCTGAGTCTATTGCAGCCCTGAAAGATTGAAGAAGTATCCACATATTGTGACTGGGACAGGAATGTAACATTTACGTGGGAGAGAACATAAGCCACACACGACATGACTGATGTATGTCTCATGCCACACAGTATTTTATGTAAATTACAGGCACCGCTTCTGGCTAATTACACAAATCAAGACGCCCTGGTGTTTGTGTGTGGACTTCAGACATATCCCCCCAGTTTTACTTGAATGTAAACTACCCAATAAAGTGTTGACACCGTAGTGCTGCAGCATTGAGTAGCTCTAAAATAAAACATCAGGCAGCTACCACAAGAGTACTTCTGTTACATGGCTAATTTTGTTATTATTTCCGGTCAAAAAGTACTTCAGTGCACATCAAGTTGTATTTCCCTCTGCCACAACTTGAGGAAGCCTTGGAGGCAGCACTGACGGAGACAGCCATGGAGGTATCTGTGCTTGGCAGCCTGTCATTTTGGTTTACTATTTTGGGATCTGGTTCTTAGTCAGTGATTATCCAGTGAACTTTGATTCAAAAAATAAAAATTAATGCTTAACGCAGCAACTTGAGACCACTTTTAGAGAGGACTGTTACTGATCAACAATGTTCAACTAAAGTTTAGAGTGTAACATTCAAGTTCATCTGCATTTCAAAACAGCCCAACTATCAATATAATATAATATATATATATGACCTAACATTAACTCTCTGAGTCATATTATGATGCTTCTCTTTCTGTGGAAGCCTCTCATTCTTCTTAACATGTAAGCCTAGCAGCATATTCTGATAACATGCAGTATTTGTTTTTACTGTGAGCTTTTTGAAGCCATATCACAAAACCAAACTTCCCTCCCGGGACAATAAGGTTCAGATTGAGGTGGGTTTGATTCCCTTTTTATCTAACTTTTCCCACAGCGCAATGAGTCAAACAGAGATCGGAGAATGAAACACACAACCTGTGTTAAACTCTGTGAATCTCCCCCTTAACTGAACAGCAGTAGATAAAAAACAAAGTGAAAATGTCAAATTGGATACTAATCTGACAAGAGATGAACATTCATCCTCTTGTATTGCTGAACAATTAAGCAGCAAACTCAAGAAAAAGCAGTGTTGTGTCTTTTATTATCGCTTCGTTAACGCTTCATTGCTTCTGTTTGTATCTTCGTATCTAATCCCTGTGTTTTCTTGGCTGTACTTCCATGTATTATCGCTGGATAAATAAGCACAGCCTGGAACCAGATTCCCTTACATCTGACTTGCTATTAAAGTCAACCTGTTAGGGTTATTTCTCAGTCAAGTGCCACTGTAAGATGCATGTGTCCCAATGTGAGGGCTTCCTCTCCATGTGGATGTGGAGCTTATAAACACTTAAGAAGATGCCTCCCTAAAGCAGCGGATCCCATTAACCACAACTAAATAGCAGACAAACTGAGCTCCTGCCTGTTCTGTCTGGACACACGCACGGATTTACTGGAGTGTGACTGACCTTTCACTGACCTTCAAAAAAGTCGCCTTTCTAATGAAGTCGGCTGCATG
>JANJYP010013884.1:0-33446 GCA_024605115.1 Rastrelliger brachysoma | reverse complement strand
GAAATCAAAAGGAGTCAATAGAAGAAAAGAGGGTATAAAAGAATTGAAAAAACTGAAGGGCAAATGTAAAGTTACAGAAAAGACAATAAAGACAGGGTAAATGAGTGAGAAAAAATATGAAAGAAAAACAAAGACGAAGCAAAAGACAGACAGAGAGTGATAGAGTGGATGGTGGCAAGGAAGGTATTGAGCCTCCCATCTTGTTTTGTATGAATTTCTTTAGATGGCTTTAAACAGCAAACAGAAGAAATCATGAGGTGCCCGACAAGGGGAATTGAGCAATAGAATGACAGATGGAGGGATGAGTAGTCTGCATCGGAGAGGAGGGAGGAAATAAGAAATGTGAATCATTGTGGCATGAGGATGGCATTTTGACACCAATTTAGCTGGCTGCCAAAATAAATAAATAAATAAAATAACCAATGCTGCCTGTTCGATATGCAAATACAAACACAACATGGTTGGAGATGGAGAAGGGAGGATAAAGGGATGGAGAGAGGGAAAATATTAATCACAATCAACGTGAGGAGAAAAAAGTGGGAGGACAGAAGAAGGGGTAAAGAGGATAGATGGCAAAAGAAAAGAATATAGATAAGATAAGATAAGGAACACAAGGAGGAATAAAAGTTTTCCCAGTTAGGCTACAATAAAAGTATGTCTAAAGAATAGTTAGTAGTTAGTAGTAGGAGGTGATGCTGGGGTGGAAAATATGGACACACACACACAAATAAATAGGAAGCTATCCGATTAGACTTCCTCTCCCTTTCAGCTCACTTTCTCCCTTATTTTCTCAGGCCTCACTATCAGCCTATTAATTAATTCCTGCTTTCCTTGTTATGAAGCAGATGGAAGAGTGAGCAGAGGAATGCAAAATAACTCAAGCGTCCAGGAGACAGAGAGGAACAAGACAAGAAAAGGACGAAAGGAGAGCGACGTGCACGGAGATAAGAGGAAGGGAAGACAGAAGGAGTAGGAGAGAATGAGAGAGGGGTAGAAAAGCAAAATCATAAAACACTATATGTATATGTATTTCCAATTATCCTGATGTCAATGCACAGAGAATGTGAGGTCAAAGTATACTCACCATACTCTTAAGCCTATATATAAATATTGCTTGATATGACAAACAAGACTTAAATAATTTGTTTCTGCTTTTCAATTTTTAAAGCATCACAACCGTTTGACACTTTTCCGTTTAATATATCAATAAGTCATTGTCACATCAGCTGCCGCACAGATAACTGCCATAAACAGACTAGAGGTTTGGCAACTTCTACCGTCGCTCACACTGCATTTCACATGACACGCCTCTGACATATCATCTGTCTGTTGTTGTTTGTGGCTCCAAACAGCAAGATGCTGTTTTTCATGTCCTTCTGGCACCAATAGAGCAAGTAAAAACATCGAAAGGATGACAAAATAATCTCACCACAAGGTCCATTCAATATCTGCTTTGGAGCTTTCAACCGTATCATGCCATCTTCCTTAGCAGATGGATTTTCCCAGTTGTCATGGAAATGTGGATGTTTTCAATTCCACCTCCCTGAGAAGTTGAAGGACCCTTCTTCCATGTTTGCTCAAAAGTTGAGATTGAAAGTACAATCCTGACATTCGAAACCGAAATTGTGACAAAATGCCACAACAAGGCATCTTTCAAAGGTCAAGGCAGAGAAGGTTTAGGAGGAATGAAGTAAAAATGTTTGTTTATGAAAACAGCAGTATCTTAGTAAAAGATATATTACATAAAATTCTGCAAACCCTCACATCTGAGAGGCTGGAGCCAGTGATTGTTTAGCAAGAACAATTAATTGAGGAGCGGCCAACTGTGTGCCACAGAGAGCCAACAGTCTGTTTTTCAATCCAGCCAAGCAGAGGGGAAGATCTCATGAGAGAAATCACTGGCTGAGGTGATCGATTCAAAGGAAAAGTGTATGCTCTCAATGGCACATGGTTGGCCACCCTTTACTTGATCAACTATTAAATTTGTTGATAATCAGTGCTATTAATTGGTTTGCATACTAGCTTGTACACTAACACTAGTATCTTGCTTGATTTGACAATAATGTGTTAATTTTCTTATATTTATTTGGAACATTCAGATGAAAAAAACACGGAATTACATTGCTCTACTTAAATTACATTGTTAAATCTAATTTCTCTCACTGGAAACACTCAAATTTATCAATATGCGAATACTGCTATTTCAAAATTTTGTCTAGCCACTAACAAGTCTGTGTGCACACACAAGGGAGTCTGATGAAAAACAAATAGTTTCCAAATTAGTTGTGATGTAAAAATCTTGCTCAAAGGATCAGGCTCAGAGAAAATCATTTCTGACCACTTCAGCCTGGTAGGAGAGCTTGTGAGCATGAAACTATACTATGATGTAAGTTACACTAGCACTATGCTGCAACCTGTAACACATTAAGAAAAAGCACCCAGCTGTCATGTCCAAGAATGAGTGGGAGCCAAAGGTCATGTCTCTGCTAGCCAGGGGAAATGTGATGTACACCGGTCTGAAGCTATCATCCCGTTGGTGCACCAAATGATGGGAGACTGATATGCTGCCAATCAGTGTGGAAGAGGGTGAGGGATTGAAAGTGCTAGCTCAGTACCTCAATCCCAAGTAAATGACATCATCGAGAGCTAGTTTGACTAAATGCATTGAAAAACACTGAAAGTGTGAAGAAAAATGAACTAGAAGTTAAGGTAGATAGGGTTGCTCTGACTACTGGACAACTCTCACAAAATCTAGATCACAGCTTTTCTTAAATATTGGCCTACCGTTTAATGGATGTTAATCTGTCAAAAGCAAAATTAACCAAAAACTAACAGGAAACCCTTGTCTCATACTGTATGATTTAATTTTCATCTATATTTGACTTGTGTTGCAGTGCACTGTGTTTAAAGGCCTTTTCAGAAACTAGTATAGAGTTCTCCTATATAGTCTAGAATGATCAGTACAGTTGATGTGCTGGGGTGAAATTGAAGACACCATGTTGGTTCAATATTGACCTGATGTCTTTCTCTGTAGTTCTGTATGGACTCCAACTCTGCCGTTCCTGCTTTGAAATGAATCCTGGCCACAAAGCATTGAACTCATTTGATTATAAAACTCCAAACTAGAAAAGTGTATCCTCTTTTTTTTATATGTTTTCAAAAAGTAAGGTGGTGTACCGCAAAGGTGGCAAGCTGGCTTGAGTTTTCAGAGATTGCCAACATAATATTGAGCATATTAAATAGGCTCTTCCAATCATAGACTTTGCTTTGAATTGGGCCCAAAACACAGCCAGAAGGCTAAACAGTAAACTCTAAAGTCCCAGAAGAACCCATGAACATTGAATGCCTGACTCATCCACCTACACAACACTTCAACATGTATTACTGTGTGCTTCACTCTTATCTGTGTAGTCCAGGTACTGTTATCTTTGAGAAAAAACAGCATTCATGTTATTTTTGTGACCTTGGAAAGTACCATCTCAATGTGCATACTTGAACAAATTGTGCTCTACTCATACCACTTTTCATTCTACCCCGACCACTTTAAGGACTGAAAGGTTATTTTCAACACATAATTCATAATGACGGGTTAACTACTCCACACTATAATTAGTAGTTTAATCAACAGCAATGTTCAAATTCAAATATAATCTGATCATTTCTATTATTGGGAGAATCCTCTGCTTCTACAAACAAAAAAGATAAGCAGTTTAATAGTTTGTTTGAACTTGTCTTGGACTTATTTGATTACGATTAACACTGATGATTTCTCCACAGTCTTCAAGATGGACAAGTTCCTGTATAATCAACAATAAACCATAAAACCAAAAAAAATGCTTTGAATCATTCAGAAACCTAACTTAATCTATCTTGATAAAGTTTTAAAATAACAGCAGCCATGCAAAGTGGATAAACACTGATTACTCAGCAGTCCTGAAACCAGAAGCTCTGTTTTAAGGGCATCCATTTAAGTCAAGATTTTAATTTAAGGGATGACATTCAAAATGATGTGTATATAACTGGAAATATATACACATCACGAGACGTGTATATGCCAAAAAATACAAACACCCATATAGGCCTGATAAATGCAATCCAAGTTCTCTCACTTGGAAAATTGCAGTGGAAGTCACAAATAGAGGGAGAGAGAATACAAAGAGAGGGAAGATAAATAGGCCCCCCACACACACTATCATGGATATGTGCATCCACACACATAAGTACACATGTAGTTAAATATGCATCAGCTACCACACTGTACATTTGGCACAAGCACAGAAATATATTTAACAAACAGCACATATATAACACATGAGAACACACGAGAACAGGCCTGTTATGAAATACACACAAATACACACAAGTCTTTGAGTCACCGACCAGTCTAGATAACGTGATAAGCGTAAAAAACGAGCTGTGCCAGAATAAAATGGAGGCAACAATGAAGAGGGAGCATAGCTGTGTGAAAAATAAACGCTATACAATAAATACAACATGAAACAAAGGAATTAGGTGAGCAGAACGCAGGGAAGAAGAAATATTGAGGCAAAAATAAGAGTGCTTGTTAACTGTGAAATACAACAGAAAGAAACAGAAATAGCAAATAGGCAAGAGATAACAATTCAGCTATGCTAAAGATAACTCACAGTACAATGTTTGTGCTCATGAAAATTAAACAACAATGAAAACAACAAAAGTAAAGATGATGTGGGGAGAAAAGAAAGGCAATGGAAGATTAGAAGGACATATACTGACGAAGAGAAGAGGATGTGTAAAAATCACTGAAAAGTAGTAAGAACCTATCGCCTTCAAGAAACTCCATTTTAATCTTTTCATGACTTTGGATTGTATTATAGGGAACTAATTAAAGAAGTGTATTTGTAAAGCACTTAATCACAACAAAAGCCTGTAATTATACACTTTGCAATTACAAAAACACACAATGATCAGAAAGAATGTTTCATGTGTAACACTCAAAGTTTGTTTAACGGCAGTGTTAAAGGAAAGCTTATAATATAAAAAATAGAAGGTGATATTCCTTCTATTTTTTGTGCCCAAATTGGCAAATCACATACATTAAGTGCTCATTTCTAGTGGAGTATTTTGTAATGTGAATTCTACTGTGTTTCTCACACCAAATTTTTATTCCCAGGATGGCAAAGTCACAATCCACTTTACAATGACTGGCTAGCACTCGTTGCCTTTGCTGGTTGGGTTAGTGTAAGAATATGAGGGTAAGCCAATCAGAGGCAGAGTAGGGTCGGTCATTACTTTGCCATCCTGGAGAAAAAAAAATATTGCTTACCTCAGGTCAGGACAAGAGAGAGAACAGTTATTGCCATAGTATCTTCACCTACTGATAAACCTTTAAACTCAAATCGGTAACTAGCTGAAGTTGGACACCTGTACAGTATGCCATGACTTCACCTGCACTGTCACAACCAAACAGCCTCTTGCACTGTTTTAATGCACAGCTGTTTTCAGTCTCAAGCTCTAACAGGCTTTGGCCACACAAGCAGCACTTCTTTACAGGATAAGTTCATTCTGGGGTTTTTGACTTTAGTCTTATCATGAATTTGTTGAAAATAATAAAAGTATAATGAACACTCCCAGCCTAATCTTTTTACTGTTGGCATAATGGCCTCCAGTCCCACAGCTGGCGTCTTTGTAATTCTGGGGAAAATTTGCAGAGAATATATGCTTCAAAGAAACACGCTCGCACACCAAAGCATTCAGGAAACTAAGCAAATTATTATTTCTATATGTAAACAAACACAGTTGTGTATTTATATGCATACTGGGATACACAAACAGGCTCGTCAACTCATGTATGCTCTCTCACACACCTCCACATCCACAGCTATCCTCACTGCTGGAATTTTCATTTACAGGTTTCAGACAAATGAACCATGCAACATAATGTGAGTGTGTGAGTGTGCAGCTTGATGCAGTAACTAGGTCTTCCTCTCTATATACCAAAGCCCAGCAGGAAACCATCCTAATTAAACCCAATGCTCTGAGCAGACTGTAGATGTGTCTTTGATGAATGAACATATAGCCTGCATGTACTTGGGTTAACATGTAAGAGAACACTCTACACCAGCAGAGAGATAGAGAGGCACATGAGACAATTTATGTGCAAGCCTTATTAAATAAAATGATCTTCTCAACAGGGTTTCTAGCATATTACACCAATAGGTAAGCCTGCTGCGCACAAGACAGCACAGTAAAGTGGCAAAGCTTCCTTTACATCTGACTGGGAGGGATTGCATCTGCCATCTCAAACCATTATATTCCACTCACAGCTCTCTGACTCACAGGCTGGTGAATCATTTGAATGCAAGTCGCGGCGCCTGGCATCCATTCTGCTAGTTTGTGTGTGGGGAGTGGCAACCAAACAATATTGACAAATACAACCTGTGATTGGTCAGTTCAAGCCGGCGATGCTCCATCACATTTCCACAGGCTTCAGTGGGTTGGATGTACAGTCTGTCACACGTCATCTGAACCTGTGCTTGACAAATCCCTTATGATTTATGACCGAACAAGTGATCAGAGAAGAAACTGAAGTCTTCATTACTGAGTGGTTCGCTGGATCCAAGCAACTTCTGCTGCCCCTCTTTAGTGGCATTTAAAGCAAAAAATAAATAAAAATATGGAGTGACTTTTTCCATTTCAGCACTGGAGAAAACTGGTGAACCCCCACCTCTAGCGCTATCCCCAAATGCCTGTCTGTCCCAGGGCCTTACCCACAATCCACCTCCTTTTGATGCTGAATCCTTGGGTTTTCGTCAAGCCTTTGATACTTCTTGGCTCGGGAGCCCCGAGCCTGCAGAAAAGGCTTAGGAGAAATCCAAAGGGGATTACTGGACGGAATGTATGGAAATTACAGTTTAATTTATCATTTAGGTCATGGTAATTCATGCAAATTGGGATTTCATTAATTCCAGCCCTGGGTTTAAATGGTGTTGCTCTTGTTGCGGTGTTCAGTCTTGTCAAGATCACATATGAAGAGGACGATGTGGTGGCACAGGAAACATACAGTTATGCATATAAAAATCTCAACAGAAAAGGTCATTGCCATAGAAACACCTTCTATAACATTATTACAGCTGTCCATGTGGGAGGACAAAGGACAAAACTCAAAGACGGGAATAATGTAGGCTGATATTTTACAGTTCTTAGTGCTACTGTAATATGCAGTGATCAGGTGAAAAAGGTGATGCTGCACATGATTGATAGTTTGAGTGTAATTCAAAACTTCTAAAATGAAGTATGAAAGCCGATTCAACACATTCACACTTATTAGCTTTTTGTCAGTTCAAATACAGATAGTTGTGGTAAGCTTCGCGGAAGTGTGGGCATAAAACTGGCACAAGTATTTGATAATAGCACTCACAAGAACAGAGTATTGTTATTCTAAAAAAATAACTGACATACTTACAATAGCGAATGCCAAAAGTCTGTAAATTAAGTGATTTACAAATAAGAAAAAAGCCTGGACATCAAAAGTAAAATTGTTTTGCAACTCCTTGAATTCTGCTGTTATTTCTCATATTTCCTTATTGATTCACTGCTAATGGCTTCAAACAATTATCTCCATTCATAAATGATGACTAATTGTGTTTATCTGCACACACATTACCTTATTGTACAGTATTGGTCCAGTAAATGTCAAAAATATCATTAAGAGGTGAAAGAGAGAGTCAAGTTTTGACATGCAACCAAATGCAATGACGGCTGTGATTATAATCATGATAAGCATCCTCCTCATTATCATAAATAGCTTTGACACACTCCCTCCCACACACACGCACACACAAATTAGATTCTCCAGTGTTAGGACACGGACACACACACACTCAAAGTTACATCCCTCATTCTTATTCATCTGCTTACTTCTCAATCACTCACTGTACGCATCGCTGCACAATTATAATCACCTTAAAATTATTTTATGACGTGCTCACAAAACCAAACAAAACTCTGCGAAGTGCACATGCACACACACACACACACACACACAAATACTGATGCTCAGGCATACAATGTAATAAACACACAGCAACACTACACAAAATAGTAAATATCAAAGTTGGATTTAGTTGTATGCGGCAGGGCTAACAGACACGCATTCATCTGAATTTCACACAAACATCACAGCATACTCTAATATAAAAGTTGATTCAGGTAATCACTATCAAACACACAAATAATTGAAACACATACACACACGCTTACAATTATTAGAACCATTATCCAGCTTATTATAAAGCGTTCAGGCATGTCACCTATACAGCTCAGCAGTATTTTCTTGTCAGTGGTTATTTTAGGGACACACATACAACTTGTGTGTGACCGCAGGAAAACTGCAGATTGTTTCCTGCTATATGTGTTTCCTTGTGGTGTTGAGAAAGACTGACATGGATAGGAGCATAAAGAAAGGATGAGGAGAGAGAAGACAAAGGAGGGAGTGGAATAATAGATTCAATAAGCCATGAGCAAAATAAATGAGCAGAATATAAAAGGGGAGAAGTTCAGGGGAGCACAGAAGAAGGAGAGAGGTTAAAGGGTATAAGAAGAGAGATGAGAGGGAATGATGCAGGATAAAATGGAGACCTTTTTTCACAAGGTGAAGTAAAGACGATCATATGGACTCATAAAGGCCATTTTTCAAACCATCATGTAACTACTTTTTAGTATGTTAATTGTTGACATTGTATAATGATTGTTAGTTGGTCTTTTCTGGAATATTATCTTGTACTCGCCAAAAATGTGAGAGGTGTTAGGAAAACTGGAGAAGGAGAACAGGGAGGGATAATTGCTGATGTGGCAGCAACTCCTCCAACTCCCACGTTCAAAAGGAAATCAAAGCCAAGAGCTGGAGACGCTGCTATATTCAACACTAAACAAGCAAAGAGAGAGGAAGAAAGAAAAATAGAGAAGAAATGAAAGAAAGACAATAAAAGCCGGAAGAAATCGCAAGACAAGCAGAGAGACTTGATTACAAATTGAAGGATAGAGAAAAGGCATTAAAATGCATCACAGCAAATGCTTTCATTGTTGAATGTATTAATGCAGGAATCCTCTATCGACTCAAACCTAACCAACACAGGCCTGAAATTTTGGTCCAGCATGCTGCTGTGCTGCATTCCAGCTAAAGCTCTCTTCTTTTAATTCACCTCATGTCTTTTCTCTCTCTCCATTTCCACCACTCATTTGTCAGACCTTTTGTAAATTAATGCAAGGCATTGTTTCTTTCTGTCTTCCTCACTCCAGCTCCCTCTCTGTCACTCTTTGTCAGCCTGATGAAGATGGAGAGTGGTCATTTAAGACTAATGAGCTCACCTAAACAGAAATATAACCAGGTGCAGCACACACATTTTCTCTCAAGCACTGATATATCAATGCATGTCCATGCACACATATCTAAACTTCAAGCAAAAAAAGGGCATTTCACTAGTTCATAACCACATGTACTAAAACCAATAAAAGCACAAAACAATGCTAACTGTCTGACACACGAACCACACTCCCTAACTCTGCCAATTTATCTAAAACATTGTAATGAAAGCAATAAAAGAAAAAATATGTTTTCTGTTGTGGAAACACAATCTTGATGTGTGCTTTTAAAACACCACTCTGGCAGCCTTTTCATCGGATCACCTTGCTGCTGTATTTACAGCTAAATTCAATGAAGACATCTCTCTAAAAAGCACTGCCTCTTTCTGACACAAATACATTTCCAAAAAGCAATATTACAGTAAATATCTGCCTTGTGCCCCATATAACAAGGATGTAATGATAGAAATTATTTTTCTTAACCAGTTGAAAATGACAGTATTATAATATGACAGATTAGATAATATCAAGTTCTGATTTCATTCCTTACTTACTGAAGAGATTCAGGACATCTACATAATGTCATGAGGACAAAACTAAGATAATTACTTTTTTATTACAAGTTAGAATTAGATGTGTGTCATCCCAGTGTATCAGGGCAATATCGGCTTTTAATTAGAAAAAAGATAGTGTAATCCACCTTCAATATGATGGATATTGTGTAATTTAATAATACTACAATTTAAGCGATTGATGTTACACTGTTAAAGCAATCAATACTGGTTGTCTATACAGTGCCCCTAACCTGAAATGATTCAAATGTGAAATTTAATCACATTCGACACAAGCATGCATGACTAGGTTTATTATTATCTGCACTTCAGAGGGACTGATTAACTGCTCTGTGGTGGAAATGCAGATTACAGTTAAGACTGACTGTCAATACAGTATATTTACACACTATTGGATTTTGGTTTAAAAATGTGTATTGACCAGTCACCATCACCCAGTGTCCCCATGATGGATATGATGCAGTTTCTTTAACGACCTTAGTGATTTTATTTTCAATTCTTCACTGATTGTCTGCAGGAACACATTATTTATTACTATTTTGCAGTATGAGAGGAGAGCTGTATTGTCTATTCCTGTGGGTTCAAAGCTGCTTCAGAAGCTTTTCTTTTCTTGCCAAGAATGGAAACAAACTGGCAGGAAAAATGCTGAAATAAAGATGCTGAACAAAGTACCATGGCTTCAGTTCAAAGTGTACTCATCTGTCCTCAAATACCCCTTTAACTCAAATTTTATTGTATACATCCAATTCATGTTGTGTCACTTATTTGAAATACATGTTCAAGTTTCCCACAACATACAATAGCTCTGCATGTGTCTGGCATCCTATGTCATGCATGTCAGCACTTAGTACTATATCCTCAATGCTGTGCCATAATGAGTCTATGAAGTATTAAAGGAACACTGGTTTGGATTTGGATATGAAAATCATGAGCCACATTACTTTGTTAAAACTGTCCAATTAGCTGAGAGAGCCTTCATTTTTGTTGTATGGTGGAAAAGCGTCAAAAGATTGGTGAGAAGTCCTGCCAGAATCTTATCTTGCAGTGTTTTCTTAAGTTACTACAGCCAAAAATGTTCAACTGAAAAACAATGCAAGGCAATATTTGAGCAGTTAAGTGCCATTTAGCAGCTCAATGAAGAACTATGAAATTTGGAAAAGCTAATGAGTGGACCATGAATGTATTTTGTATCACATTTTACAAAACTTTTCTTTTTAACTTTTTTTTTTAGAGATAAATTACAGAACAATGATTAGAAACAGGTACAGTAGATAAAACAACATTTTTGAAGACCATTACAGCAACATCCCTTCCGGTTGCCATTGAATTCTCTACTTGCCCAACTGGCATTAAAGTAAATGTCAAAGACTTGAAATGAAAAATATATATTTAGGAAAAACCAACTTTCAACAAAACTATTTCCCCTGAGGCACATTCAAGTAGCTGCTCTGGAGCTTTCAGTCATACTACAAATATTGCAGCAGATGGAGGAGTTTACCCACTTGTCAGAAATTCTGATGTTCAAATTCCCATTTTTATTCTGAGCGCTGACTGGAATTCAAGTTCATGTTCTCTCAACTTTTTCTTGACATTGGAAATAACAGCAGACATTGTGCTGAGGTTGTTTAGTTACCTGCTATTACCAAGGTCAAGAGTAAACACCAATTCAACTTTCAACTTGTAAATTGATGAATTAAACAGTAAACATCTGAAGCATAAAATTGCACCAGACTCCACTTAACAATGTAATTACCGGAGAATTAATGAGAGCATTTGTGTGGCAGTATTCGTACATGGCTACTGTAGCTAGTAGGTAGGAGTTAATAGGTAGGAGTTAAACGTTCCTGACTTGTTGTATATGTTAAGTTTATGTATTTAACGTTAGATAAGATTCAGATACAGTAGAAATTGTTTGAGATTTGAAATGATGGAGCTGGATGGGGCAATGCAAACACTTGATGATCTGAGAAACAGATCATCCACATTTGCCTAGGCAGAATTTGGCCTTCCACAAATTGTATAAATAATAACCTGGCAGGGCACTAACTCCATCTGACAGATGTGACATTCATACATAGTAGTTAAGGCACTCTTGTCCCTCTCACAAGTGCACACATAGACGGGACCATGTTAAACTCAAAACACTTTCTCCTTTTGCGACATTTCATCAAAACAGGCACACATTCCCTCGCTGTCTCTTCAGCGCACACACACACACACACACACACACACACACACACACAGCATAAGCCTAGGGGTATAATTACATCACTTAAGGATCTAAAGGACTACCGTCCACCAATCTAACACAATATGCAATGTCCCTTGATAGCAGCATGCACACCCTTGCGCACATTGCACATTACCACTGAGAAGCGCACACTCAACGCACAAAGGAAAGATTGTTTACTGCTAAATTATGGACAAATTGAACCTTGCGAAGGGAGAAGTTCAAAGGCAGAGCTGGAGTTGAATGTAGAGGCGGTCTTCCCTGTCTCACACAAACACTCACACTTTCAGACAGACAATCTACTCATACACAAGCATCTCTCCCTCACACCGAGTGTATGCCTCCCAGACAAAATATATCCTACATGTATCTCCTGTTTTTACAGTTACGCACATAAACACACACATACACACACACACTCAGATGCATCAGACAGAATTGGTCTCCATTGTGCAGGAATTCAGTAAAGCAGGAATACAGATTAATAGGTATTCGCATAATGTTCCTGTGCAATCTTTTTTCCCCCGTGTGTGGCTTCATCGATGCTTCTCGACATCAAAAGTTTTTAATATGGGGGCGTATTTTTGTATACATCTGTGAATGAAAGTGTGTGTGTGTAGGTGCATTCATTCTGATTATAGATTTTGATATTCTGCCTCCTCGCTGATACTTGTGTGCACACCCATTACCAACTGCTGAGAGAGAAGCAAAAGCAATGAAAAGTGAGAGGATGCCTTCTCAGTCAAAGACAGACTTCAACTTGTGAGCCAGGCAGCATTGTAGGAAACATTGTAGGAATCAATCAAAACTGTACAATCAAGGCAACATGGAAAGGTGGAGGAAGAAGAGCAGCAGAGGAGGAAGGAGTTGTACAGTATGAGCAGTGTTCGAAATACCCACTTGCGCAGCGCAATAATATTTTGCTTCGCGCAACTTATTTTTAAGCTCAGGTAGCTCAGGTAGCGCAGTGCGCAACCTATTATTATCTTGCCGTAGGACGCCGTTTTCCTGGAGCCGCTGGCCGTGCCGCAGTCAGTCGGGAACAAGATTCGGCAAGCCCAAGAAAAGCGTACATGTAACACGATCTCGCATATATAATGAGTGGTACCGCCATGCCGGCCGCTCCCACAGTGGCAGCCCTTTGATGTTGCGCAGGGACTGGCCGTGATCGCTAACGCGAATTGCCCGGAAAACTGCGATCCTTCCATCCTGAGCACACAAAAATATGTCAGTGATTGGTCGTATACATTGAACGAAAATTTCAAGTTCTGTGTTTGTTATATTAAGGTTCAATAAATAGATAAAATGAGCTTAAGAAGTTCTCCTATACTTAAATCCACGACATCAGGGGGGCAACCTAAAATTCTGATGTGCAACCTAATTTTTGCCCTAGGTTGCACACTGGGCAACCTGGCCCCAAAAAGTATTTCGAACACTGATGAGTGATGGGGGAGTAGGGGAGAAGCAGGAGGAGAACAGGTGGGAGTAGATGGAAATATGGAGAATACATGTTAAAATGGTTCTGTATAAGATTGCAGGTGGTAATCTCGTGCTTGCAATGGCTATTCAAGTCAGTGTTTGTTTAAAATCAGCATTGGCATGCAGTAACAAAAAATTACTTATAGCACTTTTCATACACCAAAATGTAGCACAAAGTGCTTGGCAAAACAATAATAGCGACCAGAGATTATTATTATTATTATCGGCTGGCCCGATAGAACCCAGCAGGTCCGCCAGCCAACAAATGATCTACCTTGACATTGTAAAAGCAAAAGTAATCCCACCCCCTACTGGCCTCCCCCACCCCCAAGAACACACACACACACTGACCCAAACTTAGAACAGGAATCAAGGAAACACTGTCAACATCAATCTCAACTTGCAGCAAGGACACACCAGAGATAGGATAAAAACCTCTAAAATGACAGATAAAAATACATATACGATGCACATATACATACACACAGACACACACACACTCAAAACAGGAAAAATAAAAAATAAACATACATAAACATGAATAAAAATACACAAACACTAAGTAAAAGAGAAGGCAAAAATAAAAATAAGTTAAAAGCTAAACTAAAAAGATAAGTCTTAAGTTCGCGTTTAAAAATATGAATAGTCTCAACCTCCCGATGTCCCCAGGCAGGCTGTTACAGAAACGCAGACCATAATAACAAATCATAAAAACAACAGAAATGCCGAAGATATACATTAAGTACAGCTATTCAAGAAGTCAGTTATATTCCCTGTATACTGCCCATGGAATATGCAGTTTGGCTAGCTCTAATTATATTTTGTCTACTTGGGTCAAGTGGGATCTATGTTTTATCAGCATCATCCCATGTAAAATATGATATCTGAGGCAAGATGTGCAACATGTGGGGAAAAATCAAGTGCTCCTCTTCACCCCTGATATTAGGATTGGATTGCCATCTTTTTCATCATTTAGTTCTTCTTGCATCTATTGAGATTGGGCATTTATCATGACTTTATGTATGTGCATGCATTTGGATAAGTTTCACATAGGTACATTTTGCGTTGGGTTCAAAATCAACATCAAGACATATACACTGTTCATAAGAGTGTGATGCGCTGTCAATCACTCCCCCTACACCCCTCATTTGACATATACTGTATACAGACATCAACTGTCGTCACTACCACCATTACTACTAATCCTCTTGCAGTTTAAAGTTTTGATCAGAATTATAGTGTTTGGGATGAATTGAAACCCACTTGGCTCATTCACATTCCCTGTTCTGTCACTTTCTATCGCCTCTGCCAAAGCCTCACTCAGCTAGCAGATCTAACCAGTCCGACACTGGTTGTACTGTTGGTAAGTGTGGAGACTGTCACTGCTTTATCACTAATTTATGACCATCAATGAAACATGAGACATTAAAATAAACTGTGGTAAGTATGGTTCTATGAATTGTGGATGACCACCAGATGTATTGTAGACAAGAACACAACTGAAAAACAGAGAAAACAAAGGGGCAATAATCTGAGCTGGGAAGGTGGGGTTGCAGGGAGGTGTAGTGGGGGATGAGGGGTTTATATCAAGTGTTTTTGAATAGAATTTGGAATTAGTGAGGGAATCCTGTTCAAGCTCAAACAGGGTGTTAAATTACTCTTTTAAAATGCATACCAGCTGACATGATTACCATTTTTTCTTTAAACTCATGTCATTATACCACTGGTCTCAAAATCCAGGACTGGTCAGGTCTAATTGGAATATGGTGTCATCATAATTGAAAATGCCCCCTTTGTTTTTGACATACCTGCTAATTAAAGCCAATACATGAAGGCTTTAACTTAATGGCTCACCTATGTGACTGCCTTTGCAAAAGTGATTTAATTACTTCAAAGTTCTTTCAGGTTGTTTTCATTTTGTCTACTGCCTGTATTAACAGAGAGACTGAGGCAGGTAGAGAGTGACAAAACAGCAGGATAAGAAGGAGCAGATGGAGGGAGTGAGGACAGAAAAAGGACAAGTTCATAATGGGACAAAGATGATGAGGTGGGAGATGGAGCAAATGAAGCGAAGGTGAGGTCAAGGACAGAAAGGGGCAGGCAGGGAGAGATGAATGAATGGACAGATGTCAAAAGAGTGGAAAAAATAAAGTAGTGGATAAATGTAAATGAGAAGAGAGTGACAACAGTGAGATGTGAGATGCAGGAATCAAGCAAGCAACGAAGGAAAGAAGGAAGGAAGAGGGTGAAGAGATGCAACGGGTGAGCTGAGGACCTGCAGATGAAGGAGAAAGCCTCAGGGAATATGGGATGGACAGGTGGGAAGGAAGAGGGGATGGATTGAGATAAGAATGAAAGAGAGAGGGGACTTTGATACTTAAGTGTGTGTGAATGTGTGCAACATTGACCTCAGCACAGATAGCATCCTATTAGTAACGGATCGGTCAAACTGCACACCAGGCACACTCACATACAACATCTTCAAAGTACAGGGGAATATTCCACAGGTCATCTAACCGATGGGGAAACTGCTCATTTAAAGCTGCTTTTAACATGTGATCTATATCTGGATGCTTTTCTATCATTGATCTTGAACAATTAATGAGCATTAATGAGATTCTGACTGCATAGTAATCACATCTCATGCATGTTAATACCAGGAGTGAACAGGGAATATCAGTGTTCAAACATTATTGACTCTATGAGACTGTAACTCTTATTGTAAAGGAAACTAAACTGTGAGACTCAGAGATCAAAGACAAACTCTGGAATTGACTTAAGAGTTACAGTGAAGTGAAAAAAAATAAAGGTGTGGTTGTGACAGTGATAGTGTTAATATGTTGATACAAAAAGTTAACTTAGAAAAAACCCTAGTTGTGTCCCTTATTCATTCATAAATTCACTTCTCCCTATATATCTGACACTTAATACTTCACTTTAGTGAGCAGCAAATTATTTTGTAGCATAACCATCAGATGTAGAGTCACATGAGTATTGCATTGAGGAATTTTTAGCAGAAAGTAGCGTACATGATATGATTGCTATTTATTTCTTTCTATTGTGGAATATTTGAGGGCACTATAGAGTAAATGTGTTTATACACTTGGCATTCAGACACTCAAACTAAATAAATGTAGTGTATTATATAGTAAACAGATTTCTGACAGCCATAGAATGCTGCTAACAGCTGAAACTGTGAAAGATGAGGGGAAATGTGGCACAAATAAAGCCGGGCTATGATAATGATGAAATACAAGGATGTGAAGAAGAGGTGAAGAATGTAAAATTAACAAGATACAGTATATGTTAATGGAGGGGCTTCTGAGATGGGAGTCAGTTATGATGTACAAATTCTGAATGTTACAAAAAAAAAAAACTGTTTTCGATTTGGGTGCACAGTGCCACACAGGAAGGAGGAGAAAAAAAGAATGACAGCGAAAGAGAGAATAAAGATAAAAGACGAGGAAGCCAAGGCTCAAGTTAACAAATCGAATAGGGAATGAGGAGACTGATGAAAAAAGAATTAGGCAGGACAGATGAAAGAAAGGGTAGTGAGGAAAGTTAGGGAGTTGAATGGCAAGTTTATAGGGGAGTTTCACAACTCAGTATGAAAAATACCTTGCTGACAAGTCTATTAGAAACAGTCAGCTTCAAACACAAAAAACAGGAATAAATGTGCTCACACACCTCAGAGATGGAGAATGCAACAGAGTGAAACAGAAAAGCTACAAAACTAATGGACATAATGTTCAAATAAAACCACACTACACTTTCCACTTCTGTCATTTATACTCAATTGTAATACGTGTCCCTTTGTAAGGAGTACATTTCACCAACAGTTTAGATGGATGTATATTGATGTTCTTTTGGACAGCCTTGTTCTCCTTCCAGCTGTCATCTAAGACTGCTTAGAACTTAAACCTCAGCCTGAAATGAAAGCAGTGCAAATGAGGTGTTGCTTGTGACAGTTGATACTTTCAACATGTGCTGTTTCATGCAGGACGCTGCCAAATTTCAAGTAATTACTCCGCTGCTGCCAATTCAAATGACCCCCATTCCCCAAAACGTCACATTCACTCAGTGATATGAGGGATTCTCTGCAGGATGAAAAGGAATTGACAAACTCTGGTGAAGGACTGAAGTGGAGGGAATATGTGATACATGAGAACGCCTCTTGATGAATGCACTGTCTTACTGATAGAAGCACAATGCTGCATGAAAGAGTGTGACAATGCATGTGTGCAGGCAGGTACAAAAGCAGTTTCACTATGAAAGAAATGAGTAGAAACAAAGAGAGAGATAAAGAACAAAAGGAGAGTAGGCAGAGGTAATGGTGGTACAAAAGAGTAAAGAAACATTTACTGATATGCAACACAGAGTCAAGATCTTTCTCATCTCATTTTGTTTTCAAGACTAATGGAGCATGACATCCTTGGTGATGTGAGACTCAACCAAAATATTTCTGTGATATTGGTAATATTTTCAAGTTTTTAGGTTCCTTTTACTTTCTTATGACATTGTTATCAATAGTAATAGAAAATAGTTTTAAGAAAGAAAATCAACTTTGGAAAGTTTGTACTGTAGCGATATCTGCTATGTACACATGAAGTAAATGATTTATAACAGATAAATATCCCATCCTTACCCTACATTATCTCCAGTTTAAAACCACCATGGTGCAGCTCTGCTCATTTGATCCTCTGATACAGTAAGATAAATATAAAAAGACAAAAAATTAGAGATAGTTCAACACAAGAAGAGTGCTGAAGTGGGAAAACAGACACTGAAAAAAGAAAGCTATAATAGTATTATGTGAATCACAATATTTGAGTCACAGAAGCACTAGCAGCAGCTCTGACCAGATGAGTTTTGATATACTTACACCAACTTAAGTTAAATATAACCAAAATAAATATTTATTGATTGAAAGCCAATTTTGCCTTATTACTGTACCCTAACAGGCAACAGCAAAAGAGAAATTTGTTCATTTTCATCTATAAATATTCACTGTGTGTTACAGTCTTTGGTCCCCTATGGAATTTTTCTTTACTAATACTGCTGTAGCTTTTGTTTATAATAATAGGCAGGTCATTTGCTGCAGGGTTGGGATAATGTATTGGTCGCCCCATGTTTGAGCAGAGTCCCCTTTTTTCCATCTAAGTGCCACATTAAGTGACCTGTGTGGGTGCAGTTAAGAGTTAATCTGCCAACAGTTTAGTTAATGACATTTAACCTGTTTGCTTTACTGAGCTCCACTATGCACACACTGAATTGACCCAGCTGATTCCAGTGCAAGCAGATAGCAGGTGGGTTAATATTGTATATAAAACACCTACTTCACATCAAATGAAAAAAAAAAAAAACATGAGGAATTATACACGCCATAACTTTAGTGTGTTTTAGCAGCTCTCACCAGCAGATCATCATTTAAAGTCACTTTACTATTTTGTAGGCTGGCAGGAATAATTGATACCTTGACTGACAGGATGTACTTACAAGTAGACATTAAAGAAGTGCAAATTAATGCTTTGGGATAACAAAGTTCACATCTTGGTGATGATCAAGTCAAACATCCACTGGTTGCAACAGAAACTGAGTGTGTACTCGTGCATTTTTCTGTCATCCAGAGTTGATTTACTTTACTGTGCTGATCAAACAGCTACTTTGTGTAAAAAGAAAAAACACAAAATAAGACATAATAGATAGAACACACCTAAACAAGAGCACAGAGGCTGATCAAGACGAAAAAAATGTGGATAGCAAAGTTGTCAATCACATGGCTGTGTTTCTGTAAGTTGCCGTAGGAACAGGTGAAATCAATTTTATTATTTCTATGCAAATCTCTCCAGCGCTCATGATTTCCAGTATTAGTTGCACTGATTTGTTAGTTTGTCAGCTTAATTCATTAATTGGGCTAATTAAGCAGGAAATTCAACATGAAGTAGCTCAATCATGGGTTTTGTGTGTGCACACATCACTGCTGAACAAAGATTAATGGGTCTGGTTGTGAATGAAGGGCCTACACACCTGTACTTGTGCTATTTTTTTGTGTTTATGCTGTGTGTTTGTGTGTATTCATCTGACACCCATCTGTGCTGTTTCAGTTGAACAAATCTCATAGGTCAGCGGTGAAGCAGAACACTATATCTTTCATTATCCTCTCTCTCCCTCTTTCACATCTCTACTACATTCCCATTGTCTCTCACCCTCTCTTCTTTCATCTGACCTCATCTTTCTCTCTTCACTGATCCCACCTGTGCTGGCTCTCATTTCTTCCCCATTCTCTCACCTACACCCGTTTCTTTGTACTTGTTAGCTTTCTCTTGAGCTATACCCCTTCCTTTACACATCATGAGCATTTCTCCATATTCCTTTCTTTTTGTCCTTTTTTGTTTACTGTACGTCTCATATACTTGAAAAACACCCACACCTCCAACTTTCTTTTCAGAGTGGGAACTATCTAACCTTGAAGCTGTACACCTGTCTGTGCCCATATCATACACAAACAAACACAAAATGACAACTTGCCACCACCATCCAGCTGCCCATGAGTCTGAACCCATAAGTATATGTACAGTAAACACCTGGTACTTACTCTGTGATTTCTTCAGTGACCGTGTGTTCAACCTGGAGTCGCGAGTTGACTTCAATGAAGTAGTGTTTGCCATGTTTGTCCACCAAGAACTCCACAGTTCCTGCATTCTCGTAGCCCACCTGCAGGAAAAAAAAAAACATGGCAAGAAGGCAGTTTTATTACTCTGACTTATTCAAGTAATATTAGTTGTGTAAGCACCGGAGAAGGAGCACTCACTCATCTTAATGAGCCCAAACCCAAAGAACAAAAGCTCCTGTCCTCTGTCCAGGTAAATATAACTAAATGAAAAAGAATAAGCTTCATATTTTATTTCTATAGAGACGAGGGGCATATTTTTCATCATTTTGTTTGCAATACAATAATTAGATCATTAATCAAAGAGAATATATTGAAACTCATCATCATAAAAGTCCACTTTTCCCACCACATTTCAGCTACAACATTGCGCACACAATCAGTGTCAGGTAAAATAAATACACAGGAATTTGGCTCGGAGTTCAAAAGACATTAATATGCCTCTCTAAACTACACCACTCAATGAAAACACAATGCACATGGATGAATGGGCCTCACATATTTACACATCAACAAAACAAGGCAATCAGATATACTGTATACAGCACTCACTTTACACTGCATGTGCAATCCTGCCTTAAGTTACATTAATGCATACATAATTTGCATAAGCAAATACAGCTTGAAGAATTATCTGTAAATTTAATATAAGGAGGAAACTATTATTTCAAAAACTGTATCTGCAAAACTAATATAGATAAATCAATATAAATAAATATTTAATCACATCACAAATCACAATATTTGCTTAAATGTTTAAGTAGCCTAAACTTGAAGTGGTGCATGAAATGTGAACATTTTTTTTACATAATTTTATTTAACAATTTTATTTAACAACAGAAAAAACAGCTACCAGTATGTATTTTTTGATTTATTGTTTTTGAATGAATCTATAACAATAAATAATAAAACAGAAGGCTTAACAATGTGTGTATGTTGCAGTTGTACAATGTGCAGTATGTTGGCAGATACAATGAACCGGTCAAAGAGTTCAGTGGACAACCAGGAAGTAATGCTGACAAGAATAAGATGAAAAACTATTCTGAGAGCTTGACAACAAAGCGCAGTTCCTGACACCTCGCATTGTATATTTATGGTGGTACATGGATCATGTGATCAACTGTTATTGAATCATCTCTTGAGTGAACATCATAAATTATACATTCAAAAACTTTTTAAAAAAGGGTACAAAGCCAGGTCTTTGATGTAAAACTTCTGTCCTGTAGGTAACTGCATCAAACAAATATGGCATTTAAAAAACAATATACAGCTCCTGAAACATAAAAAACACATTTCAATAATTACTTCTAGAGACAAAGTCTTTATATACCAGACAATAACATAAAATAATCCAATCTCTAGTCACCTCTTCAGACATGCTTTACTTTTGACTCTGTATATCCCTTTCAGTTTTAATTACACATGCTCATCATGTAATGCTTGAACATTTTCATTTAGATTTTTATGTGCATTTCAACTTATTTAAGTTACTATAGGAACATCTAATTTGAATTTTTAATTTTTAATCTAAATTTAGAGGACATATACCAACTTACTCGATACAGTCTAACTGTTATGCTTTGCTAAGATCCAATCAATCTGACTAGACTGTTCTACTCTGTTTTCTGTTGGAAGTTAAACATGCCTCCATTCAGTGCATCACATGTTAACTGTGAGGCAAATGTTAGTACTACCAGAACCCAGTACTTTTCGCACTCATCCTCCAAAACTCTGCTGGGTTTATCTCAGCCACAGCTTGATTTGGCCTCAAGCTGAAAGGAAGGCATAATTGCTATATAAATAAAGTTTATCATGATTTTGAGACTAGACTGGTTTTGCACAAATTACACAGATAATTTGCACAAAACAACCTGATTGGTGTTCCAACAACATTCACCAATTTTACCAATGAGTTCATTTTATTCCCAGTTCCTCGGATCAGATCCAGGCACATCGCTGATTATTCCTATAATCAAAGCTTTGCCGTATGAATCATACCCCGCTTTGAGTGAAGGGAAGATTGAATGAAAACAACATCCAAAACATGAAAATTAAATTAGAAGGCTGTGAGCAATCAAATGTCGATCAGAATGGATGAACAAATGATATAAATCTAGACCAATTCCATCATTCCTGTCTTCAAACAGAAAAGCATATTCTTAGTCCTTAATTGTTAAACCAGCCTAGCGCCTTTAGGGTTGCTTTGATTTCATACACCTGGAGAGCATCAATGTGAAGCAGAAGCAAAAAGAGGAATGGAGAGACAAAGATATCCCTGAGCTAAAACTTCAACAATTAAAATTTGGCAACTCAAAAAGCACAAGCCTCAGGAAATAAGCTCAAAAATGTTTGAGATGAAAAACAGTGCATTCAAAAACATACAAACACTGTTTTATCAGAGAAAACCAACACCTACAACCACTTATTAAATCCGTAACTAGTAGAATCAAGTCTGTGTGAAGAGATATCCTCTCCAGAAGAAGTCAGACCAAGATTAGGTAAACACAGCAACACATGTAATATTCACTGTAACCTTGCAGTCACTCTAATAATCATCTGTGCAAAATTATTTTGACACACTTAGCACAGATTTGAGAGAAATTAGTTCCATTTATGACATCTGTAATCCCCACAGGTTTTACCAGTAGACTTGTTAAAAAAGAATCACATACACCTCAACACACAGTTTCACACATTCAAACTGCAATAAACCATAACATACATACTGTTATATGAGAGTGCATACAAACAATGGAAAAACTGTCAACAACAAACACCCACATGCTCAATAATTCTGCAGTTTGTTCTTTTGTTTGTTGAGACAATGTCTGTCTGTGTGTGTGTGTGTGTGTGTGTGTGTGTGTGTGTGTGTGTGTGTGTGTGTGTGTGTGTGTGTGTGTGTGTGTGTGTGTGTGTGTCTGTGTGTGTCTGTGTGTGTGGTGTGTGTATGCGCGTGTGTATCACCTGTGCAGAACTCCTATTAACCAGCTGTTAGGATGATTAATACAAATACAGCTTCATACACAAAGTTCAATTCCAAAAGCATACTGTATATGTTTACATACACACACACTATACATACAAGCATACACATACATTAGCTGTATATGTTTAACACTAGGCTACTCCCTTGTGTACACACATTAAATGCTAATCTCCACCTCAAGTCACCTTTCTCTTAACCTTCCCTATGTGCAGCCTAATTTTTCTCTGTGTGTCTCTCTCTCTGTGTGTGTGTGTGTGTGTGTGTGTGTGTGTGTGTGTGTGTGTGTGTGTGTGTGTGTGTGTGTGTGTGTGTGTGTGTGTGTGTGTGTGTATTCTGTACAGCCTGCAATAGTGATGACAAATGCATATTGATAGTGCTCAAGGCCTCATTGATAAATTGTAACAGTGAAAGGCAGAACAGCAGCAGAAGTCAAATTTCACCCTTTACACACACATACAGTATACACAAGGACACATCTCTATAGACTTTCAAGCACACACAAATTCACGGTCATGTGTCACTCCATATTGTACTCCCTCATACACACTGAGTCATTGAGTGTAGTACCAGTCAGTTTAACAGATTGAGTGGTCACTGTTTTATAAGGTCTGACAACCAAGTCAATGGGCTGTACTAGTACAAGGAGAGGTCAGTGGACTGCTGCATGCAACCATTCTAATACAAACAAACTTATTTTTAAAGAAGTATGTACATCCATATAGTTCCCTGCTCCTGACCACACTATGTGCGTGTGATTGTGCTTAAATGATCCTAGCACTTACAAATGCATAGTGTAAATATACAGTTTAGAATAAAAAGTTAAAGACACAGCTAGTATTCATAAAAGGGCAAGACAAACAAATTCATGAAGAACAATTTGTGCATTTGTATTGAGAAAAATGGCTGAGTACAAATGAGATGTATGGAGAGAGAGAAAAGAGTTTAAAAAGATTAATGGATCACATGAAACAAAGAATTGAAGTATTCAGTGGAAGCAGACAAGACGTGGAAAGTGAAAGAGTGGATTAGATTAGTAGTCAGGGAGGAGAAGAGAAGCAAAGACCTTGAGTAAAGGCAGCACTGTCACTCTCCCTACATTCTTTCACTCTCCATTTCAACTTAAAACCATTTGCAACATTGGTAGAGGATGTCAAAATTCAAATTCAACGACAAGTCTTGACAGAGTCATTTTTTTTTTTCTTTCTTTGCTCCTCACAGTAACAGGACATTTCTCAGAATCCACTTTGGTGAGAAAATGTTGGGTGAAATCATTTATCATAAAGATGGAGTGCAGCAGAGAAGGTATAAAGACCCAGATTGCAAAAAGCGATCATTTTTCCCCAACACAAAGGATCTGATGAAAACTGTCCTGTGATGTCCAGCAGTCTTCTTCAGACAATGTGTGAGCACACTCAACAGCCTGCAATCCTCATGGCTAAAACACCTGGTCGATCTCAAAGGAGGAGGATAGAGGAATTTGCTTAAGCTAAAAGGCTATCAACGAGCTCAGAACTAACCAGTTCATACATGAGTGGTACGTGGGCAGTACAAGATTCTTGAGACAATTTGTAGTAAAAAGACTGAGCTCACATTCACAAGTTTTGCTCCTGTCAACAAAGACAACCAAGAAGACAAGAACTGTATTTACTCTATTATTAATCAACAGTCAGAGGAGGAAACAGGCCAAGAAACCCTTAAAAAATTCCTTTGGGAATATGATTCCATTGGGAAATAGTCCTGCGGGAGTAAAACAGGCATTGTGCAGAGCTGCAGAAATACAGCAGTTCACAAACAAAGGTATTTAAGATTATGCGAGAAAGAAAATGTGTACAGTTTGTGAACAATGTTGGTCTCAAATCTTAAGAAAATTCAGTTCTACAAATGTGAAAGGAAGTGAGGAAGGAAATGTGTACAGTTTGTGAACAATGTTGGTCTCAAATCTTAAGAAAATTCAGTTCTACAAATGTAAAAGGAAGTGAGGAAGGAATGTACAGTATTCAGCCTTGTTAAACTAAGGGATGCTCTAACTCTAACCTGAAACCTAAATGCTCGTAAAATGTCAACTGTTCACATTATCTAAAACTATTTACTAGCTATATTAACTAAAAACAATTCAAATATGAGGATGGACTTGGTTTAAGACTAAACCTCATATAGATTTTTGATCTTCATTACTCTTTTGTATTTTCTGTTGTAGATGACAGCAAAGTCAGAGCTGTAATTATCTAAAATCAGAATTTGAAAACAGGAAGGTATGTGCAGCAAGCAGAGGCGGGGTGTTTTTTTTCTTTCTTAGAGACAAGAATGTTACTGGCCCTTCACCCTTCATGACCAGCCCTTTCCACTAATTATTTCCAAGAGGATGATTGTGACAAGGCAGGTAGTCTTGAGATTACCCAGTAGGGTCAGCAGAGAGTACGTTTAGGCCAGCAGGCTATGAACTCCGAGCACCTCGAAGACTCACTGGGGACACTGACAATGAAAGGTACGCAGTGTCCGCAGATGGAGGTAGAAAAGGATGTCGGTGGCCGTTTTGAGCTGGTAAAGATTTTGTAAGAACTCAGTGATGCCATTTAATCTGCACAGACTGTAGTAGTCCACAAGGATTAAACGGCATCACAGCTGAACTTTCTGGCAATTAGGAAATTCCAACTTTACTGAAAACTAAACAGAATGCCATTTCTTTTATCCCAGAACCCATCAATGCATACGTTCTTTTGTACCTTTATATATTCAGTTTTGGTTTTCAGTGTAATTTATTAAAAGCACAGGGACAGAGTACAATGCAGTTTCCGTGCAGCAGTTCCTTGATAAGGGCTACTTTACAATTGTCTTCTGTAACTCTGAAATGATTTAGACTGCCAGTGTTAAGAAGTGCTTATATGATCCTTTTGTTTGCATGAGTATTTTGTGTGTGCGTAGTCCTGTTTCCTGCTGGCACTGCACATTGTCTAATCTTTATCTTCTTTGCTTTAAGTAGGAGTGATGCTTGAGATGGAAGTTGTACTGACTCTTTAGTGTAGCGGCATTACCAATGGGATCCCTTTTGGCTTTTGGAGCTGCAGTATCTTTGATTCAGCAATTTGTGATTAGCCTTAATGGATCTATGCTGGTGACTCACTGCTATTGCACACATCTTTCAGTGAAATGGCCATTGTCCTGCTTCTTATCATCATTCAATACTCTATGCCTGAGCTGCTTATTCTTGAGAGCAAATGTGGGACCACTGATGACCTAGTTCTGATTCTATGTCATGCTCTTTTCCACGCCCACTTATTTTATCATACAAAATGAAGTGGCATCATTTCATGCACTCTCTTTAGCACAGGTAACACACAACACCTCCATTCAGGTGACGTTTTGAATCCTGTGTGCACAGGTGTACACTATAGTGGCAATTATTAGTCCTTTTTTGGTTTTTCCTGGCAAATATTTATTCATGTTTTCTCTGATAAACTCTTACATGAATCCAAGACTGTAAAAAAACCTTTATTCAGTGCGGGGCCTTATCTTTCTTTGAGGACAGAAGTTTCATTTGAGTAAAAAAAGAAAACATTTCTTCTGCAAGGTTATTGCACTGCACAACACCATAAAGCCTTACAATTAGTCCAAACTCCATGCACTCCCCATCACCACCCCATATCCACCTGCTAGAGAACAGTGAATGCCGGGTCATGAAGTGCCCAGGGGCAGTCAGAGTAATGTGGTAAATGCTCCTCAGCTTTTTGTGTGGTGTGCTTCACGCAACACAGGGAACAAAACAAATCAATCACACAATCAATGGTACTGACCTGTTAAATGGCTATGTCTGGTAACAGTGTGCATTCTTGTGTGTGTATGTGTTAACTGTAGTACATCTTGTCAATTTATTGCAGGGGTGACATTTGGAACCAGTGACCTAACACTAGCAGTTAAAAAAAAAAAGTTTGTTGCTTAAATTGTTTTGTACACATAATCAATGCTACAGCTATTATGAAGTGTGATTTACATCCATGCAGGAACAAATGTGGACTTCATTCAGAAGTTCTACATAAATTCTCTTTTAAAATAAAGAATTTGATTTTTGGAAGGTTTCTTTTGTAAAATCAGACTGATCCTTCAGCAAGAAATTGAACCTGAAGTCCATTTACCAAGCTTTAACTAGAGTTTAATCAGAACCCCTTTAATCTTTTTATCCAGTTATTTAGGAGCTGACTAGCATTAACCACCAATCTACTATCTACTTTTTCTGGTATGCTATGAGCACAGTCTTCAGTGGGAAATTTGTGGGTTGTTTTACAGCATTGTACTGTAAGAGAGTGCACTCTTCTCTCAAAGTAAAATATGCTAAGGCAGAGCTTCTGGCATTGCCGAAGGGTGGAATATGAAAAGTACAGATGAAGGAAAAAAAAAATCTATCCCTACATCTTAATTTTTGTAAATTCCCAGGATGAAACTGCACTGTGTGACAGCAATAGAGTTTAGAGCAAACATGACCTTCATTTTGAAAACTGTAGCATGACATGAAATAGAGGCTGATCATACTGTTCTTTTTTCTCCTTGTCATATAATACACAAGAGTAAGACAAAATGAAAAAAGGCAAGCTGTGTAAAAGGTGTTACACATAAGCAAAGCGTACAGTGCATCTCACTGTACACTCATCTAATCACCACTGCCGCTTCTATCTTAAACTATGCTCTCATCCTTTTCTTTCATTTCTTCCCTCTCTTGTGGGGATTGGAGTTAAGCTGGTGCCAGATTCTCTGTAATCTGATCCTATTCCCTTTTAGACTCGCAACACACACAACTCCCATCCGATTCACTGCTGATACGACCACAGAATAACACAAACACACACACGCGCTCACAAATAGATCAGCTCCATTTCTGTGGTGCCACCTCTCTAATCCTTTTGCTGCAGGGAGCTGCCAAAGTAGCAGCTCACCAACACAGGCAAAGTACACAATCATAACACACAGGGACACACATACAGTGGTGGACACAGTTCACATACGTGTCTAAAGGCACATACACAACATATGATCATCATGAACAAGGATGTGTATGCCTACACACACACACATTCATATTCATCCCAGCTGTAATGGAAAGGAGCTTGACTGGAATCCCTCTAACCATTTACCCATTCATGGATTCTTCCCTCCATTTCAGATTTTTAAGTCCATCATTTATATTTTTCACCTTCAATCATGCCTATCCATACTCTTGCTTTATCCCTCTGCCTCTGTTATTAAGATTCAAGTCATCCTCCTTCTTTTCCCATTTTTCCTAAGGTTACAGCTTCATTTTTAACACCAAAACATTTGCTGAACAAAAAGGGGACAAACAACATACTTGAGGAAATGCATAAGAGATACAAAGGCTTGCACTGATTTGAATGGGGGAAATTAAACAACAATAAATTGATACTTATTACTATTCACATGGGACAGGTTTTACACAAGAGGGTCCTGTAATTGGAAAATTTTCTTATTATGTCATTAATAAGTAAGTAGTAATTAAGTATTCAGACGGGATAAGACTCCCTTTTGAATTGATGCCCAAATTACCCAAAAGTATTTACGGAGCTGGGTCATTAATATTACAAAATACAGTCTTAACAGGTTGTCAGTTAGGGAAAATGTCCTTTACCAGGAAAAAAAAAATTGCCACTGAATTTTCCATTCAGGTCTTATGTGAGATGATTTCTGGGATGTCTACCCTCTTCTTCAAGCCGTCAGAAACTACAGCATCCATACAAATGAAGGAAAGGAGAGAGTCCCAAAAATGAGAGAAAACACTTAGTATGACTGAAACATGCGTTAAGTATTGTTGGAAGAAATCAATCTTCTTTTGATCTACACATATACTTCAAAGCGAGGCATTACAGATTCTGACATGGCTTTAAAAATAAAACCGTAAGTAATAATTCCAATTACAAGACAGGACGTCTTGTAATTGATCCACGACTGATGACTGGAAGTTGTAGTGCAGAAATACTAACGATTCAAACACTAATGGCATTTATACATTTTCTAGCCGTGAGTAGCCATACTGAGGTATTCACTGCTGAGAAGTACTCCAGTAACATATTTCAAAAGTGGATCCACAACTAGAAATAACCAAAGTCTTTGGTAATTTATTGCTGGCTCTAATGTCTCCATGGCAATTTGATATCTTGACAACACTATTTCTTACAATAGGGATGGACACTTATACTTTCCAGTGATATGCTACCTGCAGTATGTTTGGTGAGTGGAGCATGAATTCAGCTAATTCCAATTCTCACATATACTGTAGTACTTTTAATGTTATTCGTAAAGACAGTTTAGCAGCGCAATACATGAGGTCAGAACCAAGTCTGTCACTGGGAGGGATGTATCTACTGATTATACCATCACAATGCCAACCTGCAATGGTAGACAAGGATATACACAGTAATGATGCTAAAAATGTGCTAAAAACTGGTGAATTCTATCAGAGTACACCAGAAAAGCTAAAAATCCATATAATACGAATAAACCACTTCTTTGTGAAGTGAGTTATCTACTTCTCCTGCACCCTACCTCTGTCCACTGCTCTCTGATCTCTCCCTTTGCTTTTTTTCCCCCTTCATCTTTTTCCTCTCCTCCTTTTACATGGCAAGTCAAAAAGGTTTCTTTTTCCCCCCAGTGTCATTTTTCTGTATGTGGCACTTGTCCTTTGCTGCACTTTCATCACTCTCTTCTTCCTCTCTCTTTAAGGCTGCCGAGCCTTCAGAAAATGTGGGTGCGTCAAGAGTGACTAGTGACTAGGGGCTGAAAGGTCACAGATGGACAGATGGCAGAGAGCAATGCATGGACAGGGCAGAGGGACAGAACAAAGGACAGAGGAGATGAGGGAAGGTAGATAGTGAATAGAGCAGATGGCTGCACAACAAACAGTGGAGAAAAAAGGATATATATATAGAAAAACAGATGAATAAAAAGAAGAAGCTCCAGTATAAGTAAAATCAAAGCACCTGTAGATTTTAAAACAGGGCAACCTTTTAACAAGACGCCTGGGGATGAATAATAGCAGAATATGTGACACAAGAGTGACAAAAGTACCACAAGAAGCAGCAGAGCTAAATGGCTTAAAGCCATAAACAAATTTTACATGGTGTACATGAATGAAAACAGTTGTAGACAAGGATAAGTGTTTGGAGCACAGAAACAGTATATGTAACACTGCTGATGGTGGTCTTTGTTATAAAAGGGACTGCTGGCACCTATGTGAAACAGAAAGCCACCATAATCAAGTAGAAAGAGTTTTGGGTTTTCTTACAGACATCAACAGTAAAAGATATTGAAACATTTTTGCCTTCATTGTCACACATCATTCAATAATGTTATCACTAAATAACTTTCATAGAGATGTTACCATTAACATCTCTATGATGTGCCCCCTGACACTGATAAGAGTCAGATATTGGGAAAACTGCCGATAACTTAAATTCAATGTGGAACATTTAGAAGAGACACACAATTACAGTAATTTATCCACATTCAAGTTAGCAGAGAGCTAAACACAAGTTAGCCACTTGGCCAACATCAGTCTCTGGAGTGTATATTCTTAGAGCATTAGCAGTATACAATCATTCAGCCAGTGTGGAAATGTCAAACCCAACACAAGATTAAAAACTCTCAGTAACTGTGTAAACTAACTAGAAAGTGTATTTCAACACCAAAAATGTTTAATATTGGTTTACATAAGGTGATTAATAGTTGAATGTCTGTAAATGATTTAAATTGGGATTTATTTTTGTTTGAAAATTACATAAAAAAATGAGTTTTGCATAAATTATAATAAATGATCTATAAAGGTATAAATATTAATGCAGCTTCATCCAATATTGAGGAGTGGGAAGTGTTAGGGGGGGTATTTTTTTAATTGGCAGATCTGTGAGCGAAGGAGCTGTGCTGTGCTGCTCTGGGAGCAAAATACAGTCTAGTAAAACACGAGAGATTTATGTGTACGTGAGAAAAATCATATTAGAATATTTTAACTGGAGTGTTTTTAAAGGCATTTGAAGAATAAATATAGAGTAAAATAGCACATGGGTATTAGCTATAGTATCTTTGTTCACATTCATACAGCTTTTTGCTGCCCTTGAAGAAGTCAGGAGGAAAGAAATCAAAAACATGTTAATGTTTTAAATTAAGTTTTTTAAAAAATAATCAGATATCCCTTTTTTTAAGGAAATAAGGGAACATAAAGAGCAAATAAAATATGAAGAAAAATAGACAGTTTATTTTAATTATAGCAGCAGCACACTTTAATGTTGTTAGAAAAATGTTGAAAGGCCATTGTACTAATCCGAACAAATACACCTTATCCCTGAGTGCCATGGTTCATATATCACTTAATTTTTTTGTTTTACAAAAGGTGAGGAGGAAAATCACATCCCTTATAAAGCCTATCTGTACTTTTGAAAAACAAACTCTCTCTTCACCATACACCCCAACAACATTTCTGACCAATGAACAGAGCAGCAGTTTCCACGTGGCCTTTGTTGATATTTTGTTCAACTGGTGGGAAAATGCAACAGAGCAGCAACTCATCCATCGATTCCAACTCAAAGCAAACAAAACACACTTAAAATGAACAGATAAGATTTACAATAAATGATGATTGTATTTCTGTGCTTCCAACAGCAGCTATTTGTATGACAAACCATATCAGCCATTCTGTAGCTGCAGACAAATTACTTCAGTGGAATTTTTGCATCATGAAACATAATCAAGGATGATGATGATATGGAAGAATAAGATTCACATTCTACTCGCACTACTATAAGATCCTGTGAATCAGAACTACCTATAAGTTGTGAGGCCATCAGCCAACACTGTAATGGGGTTTGTACATATTGAGGAAGCAATGCAGCCATAAAGTGCATACACAGACACCGAAGAGATGGTGAGAGAACAAATGAGGTGTCTTCTGTGGCCGTATTGATTTAATACGGCCACAGAAGAAACAAACAGAAATATACAGGTCCTGTGTGGACATGCAACATTGTGGGCTCATAAAAGCAGATGTTTACTATCAATTAATTAAAAAAAAGACATTAAAGAGCAAAGTGCAGCCATAATTTAAGATGTACTGAAGGAATAGAAATGGAAAGAGGACTCTTCCTAAAAATAACACCACACAGTTCAGAGAAAGTTTCTGTAGGCTGATTTGCTGTCAGTAAGAAAACCCAAACTGTCACATTTTATGACACCACAAAATAAACTGCTATAAGCAAAGAGTATTTCTGTCTATGCTACACAGCATTTTTTTTTCTGTACTTTCCTCTACCTCCTTGGCCCTGTAACCTTTACCTGTCCACCTTTATTTCTCATCTATTTTGCCTTCAAATTGCTTAAGAGTCCTGCAGATATTTCAAGGTTTCAACTTTGGCCTTTTGTGAAATGTCACTGACAGCTGACTTCCACATGTCAAGATGTTTGTTTCATGTTGTTGCAAAGGTCAAAAACAAACAAACACATTTTTCTTAATGCTTAGAAACAGTAGTTCTACAGGGCTTGTTATTACCATAAAAAAATACAAATACTATTTGAATGGAAAAATGTGTTATTTTTGTGGGTCCTGTAGTCAGTGTTTTTTACGGTGACTTATAGAGGAAATACACATGGGTGTGTACCATAGGCCAACTCTTATAGTCTAATTATAGTCCATTTCTATATAATCTGGTCACAGAGACAACTAAAAGGGCCTCTTCCACTTACTTATAGGATTATAGCTTCTAAACTTCTAAGTATCTTTACCTCTATCTCTCATTCCCGCCTTCTCCCTCACCCCTCTGACTACCTCAATATATGAGACTATAACCTTTTACAAGTGTCGTTCGAATTCTCTGGCCCATTACTACACACACCGCCTCTCCATCTCTGTCTGCTCGCCTCAGCCTCTATCCCTCAATCTACTCCTCTTCCCACAGCTCAATCTGCCACCTCTCTCTTTCTAAATGTGGAGAGCTCTCACGCTGGTATGACTGTGTATGACCAATTCCTCTTGAAGTAATGTGTGGCTTTGGCTGCCTTGCAGTACATGTTAGGTTTTTCAAGTAATCTGATTACAAAACATCCATCTATATTCCATACCTGGTGTGTGAAACACATATATACTAGGGTTTAATCCCGGGACCCGGGATTCCCGGGAAA
>JANJYP010013875.1:0-25115 GCA_024605115.1 Rastrelliger brachysoma | reverse complement strand
TTTTTTCCTGCTTTGGAAGAGAGACACAAGTGAGATCAGTCACATACAAAGGCAGCTCAAATACCTATCACTCTGAGAGAATACAGAATTTATCAGAGCAACATCAGAACTATGCCTTGCACGTAGCAACAGCACTCATGCAGAACCTATGAATATTTCATATTATCTATTTTGGGGACTTATCTGTGTCTTATCCCCAATTCACAAACGGTCAGAATCCAAGCAGTCAGAGCAGTGGGTGATACAGTAGCATAAAGGTGATTTATGATGAGAACGTTATTGAGCAGAGTCGCCAAATGAAAGAAGTGAAATTAAATATGAAGCAATAGTGGAGTATATTGATGAGTAATGCTGAAGCAGAGTTTAATAAATGCCAACCTTCACTGTCTTTTATACTAGAATCTTTGCTTTTTTGTTTGCTTTATTACCTTTTATTTATGGAGAGAAACTGATAGCTTTGATGTTTTAACTGTGCTGAATCTTAACAGATTTACCTGCAGTGGTGAGTCAAAAAACTCAGCACCTTCTGCTCAGTGTGTGATTCTCATGCATGAGAGGTCTGCAAGCTCTTGGAAAGAGGTCTGACTCCTACATTTGAACTCTCTGTGTTGTGGTAAGAATCAAATAGTAGTGATAGGCACTGCTGACCATTAACATACAGTAGTCTTATAATGGATTACTGTAATGTAATTTAGATTATTTCCACAAAAGCAGCAGTCTATGTTGAAGTGAAATTATTAGAAGAACAGTGCATGTGCATACACAGTGCAAATATGAACATAAAATCCTAACATGCAGTCTTCTAGCCCAGTAAAACAAACACAACATTTTTAAATGAAACGTAAATCATTACTGTTAACATTCAGTTCAACTTTATAGTTGTGTCAAAATACCCGCAGAGAGGGAACAAAAACACAATGGTGATAACACCCTAATGCTAATGTCCTAATTGCACTAAAGCTTGCCTGTTAATGTAGCTTACTAATGCCAAACTAAGCCAAAATGATGTTTTAAAGCCGCCATATATTTACATCTGCCATCATACAACTGTGAGTCACTTAGGAAGAATCAAGATACTCGCTTCCATGTCTGTCTCTTCAACCAAAGACCAGCAGGACGAGGAGGATAATTAACAACTATTAAGGAAAAGTAATTATTTCAATTACTCTCTTTAAGGCTATGTACACAGGAATAATAACACAGGATGGTGTTTTCTTTATATTTGCTAGTCTGATTGCATGTGGCACATGTGTTGGTGATAAAAAAAAGGTTTCACTCCTCACTGACAAGTGCTTTGACCATTTAATTGTCAGCTTCCATTGGACACATTTCCTAAGATCAAAGCTCTTGCAATATTCAGCGTGAGACAGCAGAGCATATCACCATGACCATTGTGGCTAAAGGAGAATAAAGAAACAGCCCACAGGATAACAGACCAAAGTAAACCCTGTGGGACAGCTTTGAGAAACTGTCTGTTTGCAATGAAATATGCATTATTGACCACAAATGAATGTGAGACAAACTACTGTAGACAACAATAGCTCAAGCTGTGCTTTGATGTAATCTTTCCACCCCTTTCAGCTTTTAGTAAAAATTAATGCAGGCAAGTAGGATTATAATGTGTGTGATGTACCATCCAATATTCATAGATTTGTAATCTTGTGTGACACTATGGGCCTCAAGACAGAAATACTCAGTAGAGATGAATCCTATTTCTGGAGTGTACAGTTTAATGTGAGCAAGTGTCTCTTTTAGAGCAGCAAAGATATACTGTCATATCAAGGGGGTGGAATTAACAAATTATGTTTACCTTAGTTACTGTTACTAGTCTGTGTTCTGTTTTATGCACTTCCATGTAATTACCTGTTTGTAATTACCTGTATGTAATTATTTGTTACCCAAGCTTATTTTTATTTTTACAGTTTGTCACAGTTAAGTTTACTTAGCTCAAACTGTTGCAACTCCCTCTCTCTGTTTAGGTAAATGTACAGTACATCGACCATCCATCCAGTAGGTTGCATAGCAACATCAATGTGTTTGTGTGTATGCACTATGCTGTGTGCAAAAACTGTGCTGCTCTCTTTGAGCTTTGATTTATGCATTTGCTGGCTACAGCTGCTGTGGAGTCACAAGTGCATTGTTTATATAGAATGTGCCTGTGTTGTCTTGGTAATGCTTTAATCAGCTATTAATTATACAAGAAGTGTCAGGTCATTTTAATCCCTGTTGCACTCATCCTGGTGCCCAGAGCGCTTTTTATTTGTCAGTCATTTTTGTGTGTCTGAGTTTTGTCCTCTTTTAACGTCAGTAAGGCTTCACTGTGGAAGAAAGTTATATATTTATAAATTAGTCATCATCTGTACTCACAGGCTGCACTATTTTGACAGACAGCGTCACCGAATGTCATGGTCTGCTCAGCAGTCCAGCTGCCATTTCAACTTGACTTGCTTCACTCTTACAAATAGTCACAGAACCAACTACAGAACCAGTGAAATATTTGGAAACACTTTTTTTGAATGGTAAAGTGTGTCCAAACTTTTTACATTTTACAGAAACTTTTATGAACTAATGCATTTTAAACTGCCCTTGAATCCTGTCTTCCTTGCCCATGCAAAGAGCAAAGACTAATCTAACCAAGCCCCTCAGCTGTCCAGGCACAATTACTACTTATCTAATACTATTAGTCTGGCAATAAGGCAATAATTAGAAACCTCCCTGGTATTAGATACATGCATGAATCCTATCCCTTACCTGTCTTACCAAAGACAGAAATAAAATAATAATGTCCTACATTTACTGTATGTAGTTGCTTTTTTACTATTTATATTTTCAAAGTTAAAAGGCATTTTACAGACATAAAAACAGGAGCTATAGCTACAGTGCAGTTACAAACCAAGCTCAACCAAGCAGTTACTAACATCAAGCTAATTGGCATGCTGTCTGCAGCACCAAACAAACCAATCTTCCTCTGCTACCTTGCCTTTGAAGGCAACAAACCAAACTTCAAACAATATGCTAGTTAGCAACAACCAGCTAACAACACTTAATAGTTTAAGCTAAGCAGCATGCTGCCTTCATGAGTAGCATGTCAAACAAACCAGTCTCTAGAATAGTTTAACATGACTGGCATTTTCAAGATTCTGTCAATTAGAGGTGGATAGGAGCTAGCATATCTGTCTTTACCTCATTCATACACTTTTCTTACGCAGAGCCATCCATTAAGACAGTGTCAGCCATGTTTTTCACTGTCTGGCACTGTCTGANACACTTAATAGTTTAAGCTAAGCAGCATGCTGCCTTCATGAGCAGCATGTCAAACAAACCAGTCTCTAGAATAGTTTAACATGACTGGCATTTTCAAGATTCTGTCCCTTAGAGGTGGATAGGAGCTAGCATATCTGTCTTTACCTCATTCATACACTTTTCTTACGCAGAGCCATCCATTAAGACAGTGTCGGCCATGTTTTTCACTGTCTGGCACTGTCTGGTCTGGTTTATGCCCTGGTCTCTTATAACCATTTCAGTTAAAGGCACACTATGCAAATTTGTGCTGCTGGGGGCTGTTGACATTGCAAACAGCTTCTCCTCATTAGGATTCCTTCAGTATTCAAAGCTTTTTCTTCTTTTTCTTCTTCAGTATTCAAAGCTTTTTCAGAAATGGACCCAATAATTAAAAGTGGTAAAAACACAGAATAAAGAGATTTCACATTAAAAATCAGTGTTTCTTTTNTTGACATTGCAAACAGCTTCTCCTCATTAGGATTCCTTCAGTGTTCAAAGCTGTTCTTCTTCCTAAAACAGAAATGGACCCAATAATTAAAAGTGGTAAAAACACTGAATAAAGCGGTTTCACATTAAAAATCAGTGTTTCTTTCATGCTGCAGTGGGCATATGAGGTCCAGAGGGGCTGGGACTGGGCTGCAACTAATGTTTGCTCTGCTCATTCATCTAACAATTTAAGATCCAGGTGTTCCATGACAAAAAGTCTTTACCTGGTTAAAAGGTGTAATGAAAATGGCTCTCTAGCATGTGTAGCCATTTACAAAATGTAGCTTAAAACTGAATATAAGTTAAGTAATGGCAATTTCTGACAAAACACAACTTTTCCACATGTGTAAAGGATATATGACAGTGACCAAATGAAATGGACCATTGCTACTGTTAACATTACCATTGTCAAATATTTTTAGAAACATTGGGAAAGTACAGAATTCAACAAAGGTACAAGACAGGTACAGTTTTGGTGTTTTTTTAGTAGTTGGGCTATTAGAAGGGATGCAGGATAAAACATTTATTCTGCATTCGTGTGTCAGATATGTTGAGGGTTTATCTGTCTCGTCCAGTGTACCTATGAATTACATTAAGACTAGTGTTGATATGATATTGACACTGGATGGCAAAAAAGTCATTTTATGTAATATGCTAGGTCTGTTACCATGTCTTTCTCAATCCTACCAATAGATGGCCCTGAAGTACAAAATTCTGAAATCATTTACATAGTGCACTTCCTGTTTAAATGTGCCTGCTAGGAATGGGTCAATTGTTTAGCCTCTTTGTGGCACATAAAAATAACTGTCAATATAGGGTGCGGATGAGTATATACACCAACAACATGAGAAAAACGAACTATTATACACAGTTTCATTTCAAGAATTTTAAAAAGGTTCATGCAGAAATAAAGTGCATCGATCATATTGGGCACTTAAATCATTTATTCTCAGTGGCTTCAGTTCAGATTATGTTTTCTGCTTCTATGAGACATATTGATTTCAAACTGTCTGTGGGAAGAAGCAGAGGTCTCTCCATTCTTGATTAACAGCTCTGTTCACAATGTCTACCTTTTTTTTTTTTAGAGCCATGGGGGAAAAAAATATCAAGCTCAACTTATATTAAAAGGTAACATGAAAACATTGCAAACCACTGATTCGTAAGTCATTGGTCTCATTCACTGGCTTTCTGATTCAGTGAAAGTTTTTCACCATTGTNTCTCTCTCTCTCTCTCTCTCTCTCTCTCTCTCTCTCTCTCTCTCTCTCTCTCTCTCTCTCTCTCTCTCTCATAGAGAAAGCTTTCCACCAGTGTCACTCATCAGCATTGTCTCTGTCGATTGCTCACGTACAGATGCCCTCTCTTGCTGCTGCAGAACAGGCAGCTGACTAATATGTATTCTCTATTGTTCATTGAAAGTTTTTTAATATCAAAAAGGTGCCATGTGGCTGAATCACATCAAATTCAGCACTCAAGTCTCTTGGGTCTTCAGGAGTTTATAAGATGAATGGTTCAAGAAATATGCAAGGACATACAGACAAAATGTCCTTCCTTGATTTGTAACAGGAAAACTCCACAAATGGAGCTAAATCTGGCTTGATCAACATCCTGAGATGATAGCCAAAAACAATTCCTGCTCTGCCAAAAATTAACCAAGGGGCCTCAAGCAGCTAATATGTCCAGACATGATGGGTCTTGGCCAGGAAAGTTACAATACATGAATATTTTAATGTGTAAAATTCCATTTGGTTGAGCAACAGTGAATGAATGAATGCCTTAAGTGGCTCTGATTAAGAGGTGCTTTGAAAATGACAGTTATGCAGAACTACTAATGAAGGCACTTGAGTGAATATTTATCAAGAATGAAAAGATCATTTGGTGATTCACAAGTTGAACAAGTATCGCCTGCCTCAAGCGCACCCATCTTCACATTTTCAAGTTGTCTTTAGTGCAATTTTAAAATAATTAACCATGTTTATATCCTTTCAACAATACCCTGCTTCATTAAAATGGATTATGGTCAGGCTATATAGATATGCATTTCCTCAAGAGACTGCGGGTGGCAAATAATAACACACATGGGGATTTTCATACAATTACTGAGACCAGAGATCCATTGTGTGTATAGGATCTTTCACCATTAAGAATAAGTGTTCTACATATATTTCAAAATAAACAAAAAACCTGGATGGGCTGACGTTGGTAAATTGGGTGATAGGCTACACAGGATGGTACCATTATACTCACCACACATGCAACTTACAAGCTTAAATAAAATATGAGTTGGTTCCACAACACTAGGATGATAAGAATGCAGCACACATTGTGACTACCCTAAAGGACAGCAATGGATAGAGACCCACAAAGGAGATATATTAATATAGTCCTCCACTTGCATAAACCAGAAATCACTTCAAAGTTGTCCAGGCACTACTTAACACCGTAGGAGGGAAATGTCTATGAGGAGGAAGACTGACGGGAGGCACCAACAAGGAAGCTAAAACAATAGTTGTCTTTCTAATAAGTGTCAGCCTACAGCCTACATACCTCTGGCCAGAGTACATGGCAGTAGTAAGAGTGAGAAAAAAGCCAAAAGGTGTCTTACATAATGTGGCCTTAATGAGGAGGTTGGTTAGAGGAGGAGTCATGGGGCTACATTCATTAGCACCACATATGATACTGTATTCCCCACCACATATTGTATGCATACCAATACTTATAGCTTATACCAATAAACTTCACAATGATGTACTCAGAGTGGTTACCAGAAAACTAAGTCTGGGACTTAAGGTAGTGGTTAATTTGTGATCTGATTGCTACAGATATATGTAGCAATGTCAAATGATTTGTAACTTAAGGTCTGAGAAGTGTAGATGATTATTGATTAATCAGGAGTAAAAATGTATTTGGAGCACCTTAAATGCCCAGTGGTCAAACATTAGTAAAATATAAATATATTTGCATCTCTTTCAATGCACTATCCTACAAATTTTGTCATAAGTCCTTTTTTCTATATAAATCAGCCAATAGGCCTTTCAGTCAATGAGAATTAATCTACTATAAATAGACATCTTCCAAGAATTTTTGTGTTGCCTTCAGTGGAAACACTTTTGTTTATGCACAAGGAAGCCAATATCGCATCCCCTTCAGATTCAGTGGTTGGTTAAAAGGAGCATTTTTTGCAGTGTAATGTCAGTATCCAAATGAGTAAGTGAGCAGTAGAGGATGTTGGGCTGGATAACGGTGATGCGCACTGAGCAGCTCGCCAAAAGGGTGCTGCTTCTCTTGCTGGACTTAGACGAAGGTGGATGGAGTTTTTGCGTAACGCTAACGCAATGGATTTCACCGCCCTTTATCGCCTTTTCGACACACTGCTAAATTCCAGAAGACGGATATAACCTCTAAGGAGAATTCACAAATTCACAGTCTGTGAATTCATCTTAAGCAACACAGAGAAGATCACATCCTGCAGCCTGCGGTTTGTAAACTTTATGGCTATAAAACATTATCCACTTATATTGCTTCCTTGCTGGGTTGATTTCGTTTTGTTTTCTATTCAAAGTGCTTAAAATCGATTTGAAATGTCCGATTCCCACAACCGGAGCCAAACCAGTACACGTCGCAGTGACTACGTATGGCAATATGAATATTATGACGACGAGGAGCCCGTGTCTTTTGAGGGACTCAAGGCGCACAGATGTAAGCGCAAGACAACTGCATATTACTGAAACAANGTGTGTGTGTGTGTGTGTGTGTGTGTGTGTGTGTGTATGTGTGTGTGTGTGTGTGTGTGTCAGCAAACAGGATTGCTCTACTCAAATTTACCACCATTAAAATAATAATGATTCATTTCCCCAGGCTCATTTCACTCCTTGTCTTATCTTTATTGCTTCAGCTGAGGGGTGACACCTGCTTCTCAATTGACAAATTATCAGTAATTCTTATGCAACACCTTTACTGACTATTTTCCCAAATGGTAATGGAAGTGTACTCAGTGATACCAAAAAGCTCATCCGCAAACAAACCAGACAAGTAACTACTGTAATCAGATACTTAAATTCCTTTTACCTTTTAATTCTCAATTACGCCCCCTCTCTGAACTCTCACAGAGAGGGCCCCAGAGAGAAAGCCACAAGTAGCAGATGATGGGTTTATTCATTTAAACAATGCACTAAACAATATCTTTCTCTGAAATTGCAGACTCCATCGTAATTGGCTTCTGGGTTGGACTTGCTGTGTTTGTCATTTTCATGTTCTTTGTTCTTACACTGCTCACAAAGACTGGAGCACCGCATCAAGAGTGAGTAGTAGGTTCAGCTCATAATTTTTCTCACTTGACATTTGGTCCTATGGGGACCATTTTAGCACCAAGGAGAGCTCAAGCAATTCAGAATTTGGCCTTCTCATTTCACAACTGGGGTGCGCTTTTATGTCAGGCTGAACTGATCATGTGTGCAAAAGCATGTAGAGTCAGAATTACTATTGTAGTTTGTTATGAATCACTCTCTTGGATAAACTTTGGATGTTTACCTATATGTGATGTTATTGTGCTTCTGATTGATAGCTGATATTAGACTTAGAGATGGGCTTCTATGATCAAAAGCACATTGTCAAATGAAAATCAGTGTTAAAAATCAGAGAGAAATCACTTCATTTCAAGCCAAGATGGAAAAAGGGGTTTATTGGCAGACTAAAAAAAACAGCAATTTGCTCTTCATTTCTCATGGTTATTTCTCATGTTTATAGAGAAGGAGGCTTCATTATTTTTGACATTACTCTTCAGAGACAAATCCAACAATAGTGAAACTGATTAAAACAAGATAAGATGATTTATAATTTCGACTATTCAGCTAAAGCTAAATTATTGACAAAAATAACGTGAACTCCCTTTTAATTTTAAGCCTTTTCTTGCTGCAGTCTCACTCTGGTCTTTTTGCCTTTCTTAATAGAAACCCTGACTGTGCTGAAAAGCGCCATCGACCAGGGAGTTGTCTAGTAGATGTCAGTGGTCCCCAGGACGAAAATGACAAAGCCTTCTCTCGTCCATTGCTAGCTGAGTCCCGCTCATATTTTCATTTCTATATTAATGAGGAGGATCAGGGTCCAGGAAAGCAAAAACCAGATGACAAAAGAGTTAGGAATCATACTGGGGCCCGAGCTCAGCAGGAGACCTGTGACAGACCTGAAGGTATGAATTCCTCAGCAATGGACGAGATGGAAGATGAAATCGGGAGACACCGGCCACTCACAGGACTAATAGAGGAGAGTAAGACTGACAGAGAGTGTGCCTTCCTGTCCCACTTCACAATCCCTAACTATGTAAACTTGGAGCACAGTTCCACACTGGGAGAGGAGGACCTGCTGTATGAGCCCTCTGTCATACTGGAGCGCCAGTCCCACACTCAAGATCCTCATCGTGACCTACACTAAGGCTCTAAATATGAAGAGATTACAGACGTGGACAGTGGTATTGTAACATTATGTATCTGTAATTCTTTTCACAGGGCCATTTCTGACCTGACAGCAAGAAACACACTTACCTGTCATCACTCCAGGTAATTTCTATTTGGAGTGTGGAGCCTTTTAAACAAGCATAGATTAACTAGCAAGCAGAAACAATGGGTTGCCCATAATATTCCATATTAATTGTAACTTACAGTAATAAGCTGACATCTTTATTACTCTATATAAAATTACTTCACAAATACTACCTTTTACATTGAGTGCTGAGCTCCTCCAAATTGGACTTGGCCACACTGTACTAGGACGAGATGGCTTTCCAGAGGAACAGAGAAAAATGAGAGGGCAGTAGAGTAACAAGGAGATATCCTTTGTAGAGTTCATTCTGTTATTATTACTGTCTTGTTTTCTTGTGCAGTCATAGATAATGGACATTATTTCTCCAACAGAACATATATACCAGTCTGCCCAATAACAAGATTAATAGCATGGAATCAAATTATTTTTATGAGAATGATGAGAAAAGACAAAATATACTTTAGATGTTTAATAGTAGCACAAAATCAAACATATCATTGTACTTGTGAGGGGTAGCTAACCTGAGACACTGGATGAATGTGATATTGTACTTATGTAGACAGGATCAGGAGAGAGTTCTGTCTCGATGCAATGCTGAATATTGATTGCCCAAATAAAGCCTAGTGGTTTTGGAAATCAACTTAACATCGTTGTGGTGTAGCATTTGTTAACATTACACTGTGGCTATCAAATCAGATCACACTGCAGTTCTTTCAAGCTTTGTCCAATGCAAAAACGACACACAAGAAGTTTTAATTATATTTACTAATAATGAATCACAATGTGCAACGTGAAAACTGCCTTTTAGCATGATAGGTGAATGATGCAAAGAAACAATATTATTGGTATCTATAAATAAATGTCAGAGTCAAGATGTGCTGGGAATGCCAGCGTATCAATATGAAGGTAACATTAACTCCACCAAATCAGTCTTGTAGATTTGGACAAGCAACCCTTTAATTCTTCTCTTAATATGTCAAGGAAAACAAATGTTCACATTCTCAATCTTCTGTGCCCCACTATAGGATGTTTATTAATAGGCTGGCAGCTGGGAACAGGTTGAATGAATATGATTACTTAGGGGAGGCTTTTATAATTTTTTTCTGTGCCAAGCTCACCAACTGAGAAATGTTATTCTTTAATTATTTAGTGCATATTGAGGATATTAAGGGCATTGATATGCCATTCAGTTATCAATGGAGGAAATTTGGTAATGTCTGTGATCATGGTGCTGTACAAATTGTGGCTTCTTTTCCCCACTTGATCCTTTTCTGGCCAACATGCACAGCACATATAATACGTATATTACTCCGGTTATATCTGTGTCACTGTGTCGAATAATCACAAAAATGTTGTTCTTCAGTTACAATTCACTAGCAGGAAACATTCTGAACATGTAGACCAACACTAGGCTCTGAATTAAGGACAGCAGAGTTCAGACAGAAAGGTTTCGAAGGCAGACAGTGCGTCAGTGTCTGAGGCAAAACATGAACAATGAGTTTATTCATGAAGCATGCTTTATAAGAAAACATGTAAAGTGTGATATTTTACAGGATTTTCTCCACTCCGAGTGTTTTCATACTATGGAATGAATAATTCTCTTTCTTCAGAATGGCAGGACTTCATATTAAAGTTATGATGAATACATCACTGAAGATGGTTGCTTTGATAATCTGGAGCTAAGCGACGTGGCAAAGGGTGGTGGGGGTGGGGGTGAATCACATTCTTATTCATCTTCTGAATGATGGGGTGCTCAGTCAAATTGTCCACTGTGCAAAGCTGACAAGCCATTAAATTTGCAACTAGAACAAATTATTGAGAACACTCACATATGCACGTTTATCTGTTTAACTCAATTCGCACACTCAATACATCAGCAATCTCTTTATCACACAATATGGTCTCATAATTATATTCGCATACAGTCTATGCAACTCCTGTTGTGCTATCCTAATGATACATGCAGGGATAACTTCTTGCTCCACGTACCTCAGCAGTTTAGCTTGGAATTACGCCACTGAGGAGGCTGGCCTCCAAGGGTGTAGTGAGAACCAAAAACCAGTGGGTGGGGCAGTGGAGTTATATCAAGTATGTGCAGAACACCATTTTTTCTTATTTCTAAATACCCCAAAGCATTCAGTGTAGTGGATTGTGATTGATAGTTGCAATGATACAGCAAACCACGGGAATTTAGTTGATGGGGGAGCAAAAAAAAAAAAAAATCTGAAGGGAAAAGGCACTTAAGACACCAGACACAAGAAACATATTTTGTGGTGTCACTAATTTTCAAACTGACATGATATGAGTAAAGCATAGTTGCAAGCAACAACACATCTTTATTCAGTGTTTCAAGAATAAGTCCTGAAAGAGAAATGTACTGATGATGAAGGCTTTCTTAAGCCTCCATAGTTAAATTCACTGAAGTGTATGATAATAATAATACATCCAATTTGAAGTGTACTTTTCATTTATAACGAAGCTGAAGTGGTACAGTATTAATAGCAATGACTGAAGATGAAAAAGCCTCATTTAAAAAAAATGGTTAGGAAGGCTGTTCCATAAATGTGGTGCAGCAGAGCAGAAGGCTTGACCCCCCCCACCCCCCCCCATCCCTCACCCCCTATGGTGCAGAGCTCAGAACTGGAGGGCCAGAGAAGCTGCTGGCAGATCTGAAGGTCTGGTTGTATATTATCAGGATGCTGCTATTTCTTCATTTACTGGAGCTTCTGGACTGAGGAGGAAAGGGGTATCTCTGTGTATGTGTAGGAGGGGTCCTGGTCATGAAAGGTGAGAAGAGAGATGAGGTAATGACTGAATACAGACTGAATACAGTGCATCACAACAACAAGGAGTTGCTGCTGTGTAATTGTGGAAAATGTGTGCTCATTCAAGCCTCCTTAACACAGGTGCTCAGGTTTTTCATGGCTGCTTGGGGCAGTTTTGATGTACAGAGTGTCATCAGAATAGCAATGAAAAGACATCCCGATCTGCTGATGACACGTCCAAGAGAAAGCACGCAGAAGGTAAATAGGATGAGATCAAACACAGATCCTTGTGGAACATTAGAAGTAACAGGGAGCATCTAGACCTACATCCTCCCAAAGAGACATATTCAGTGCTACCAGAAGATTGCAGCTGAAACTACTTAAGTGCAGAGTCTGACTGTCCAATAGTGGTGTAGATGTATAAGAAGATAATGTAATGTAAGCTATATTGCTACTAGTTCATCCACTGGTGCAGAAGTTGTACAGGTGTTTTGCTGGAGTTTCATAGTCATGATATCTGGGTCAATGCTTTTCTAGTTCTAAAAAACATTTGATGCTTACTGTAGGTGTAGTGGGAATTGACACTAATGTAAAGTCCATTTATACACACCCAAAATCATAGACCTGTAGTTTATTTACGGAGGCAAAGTCAGTGATGACCAGGTTAAATATGTATCAAAGTACAACCCTGGTATCAGTAAGTACATCAACATACTGTTACAGGCTAAAGCACTCTGATTCAGGAACTCCACTGCAAAATGATAAGAAAGGTTGTCGACATCTATATTCGTATATCCAACAATGACCATATTGCAACAGAGTGAGGTATGGAATTTGTGTATCTCATGTAGATTTTTATTCTAGAGCAAATCATTCCATAGAAGTAAAATCAGGCATTCACTGAGGGCTTTTTCCACATAATTGTAGCCAGGAGGGTAGGCCTCATTAAGCACAGAATAATCCACAGAGTAGTAATTAATGCCCAGTTTCCATTAGTCACATTAAAATCAAGCCCCCTGTCAAAGATGTGGTCCTGTGTGTTGAGGGATTTATTGATGAGAGATTGTGTATTAAACAGTTGCTTGGTAGCAGGAGACAGAGCTAAAGTCTCTGCAAACTCTATGATAATATTAGCCTGTACATCTTGTGTAGTATTGTGTAGCCTTGCAATGATTCCAACAATTCTGCTCAAGTTTGTTTTGCTTCCATATCCCACATTGAAACCACAGTGCAAGCATCTACGGATGTTGACAAAGTCAGTTTCTAAAATCCTAAACTACTGGCAGGAGGTTAATTGGGTGTAATTAAGAAACTGCAGCTGTAGCTGGTAGTGTAGAACATAAACAGTTTTGGCATTTAGTCAGAATGGTAGCACTGGTAACAGCCGCAGTTACAGTCACACAGTGGAGATCATTACAGCAAACATCAGGGGAGCTCCAGCTGATTAAAAACCCCAGCCACTAGTGTGTCAGAACAACACAGCTCTGGGTGATTTCTGTGCTGATAGATAGTGCAGGGTAGCTGGAGTTTGTGGTACAACAGAGCCAACAGTCTGGAGGAAGAGACAGCCACTGTCCTCTGGAGAAAAGGGATACCTGAAGTGTAGGCTGAAAACACTTAACATGTGAATAATACAAAATACAGAAAAATAAGCAGTACTTTAATTTAAGTCATCAGGAAATCATAAAATTATTTTGCAAAATGCAGGAATGGCTAATTTGGATGGTTGAAACTTTATTTTTCTACAGATAAACGTTTAAGTACACTTTTGCTCAGGATGCCTCCATCACTTACATTTTAAATTAATTGTAAAAAGATCTTCTAATTGTCACTAGGAAGGATTACAACAAGAAAAAAAAGAGTTCATTTGGGCAATTGACTGTTGTTTTATGACAGACTTGAAAAATTGGGTACCTGTTATTTAATGTCAGATCCTTTTCCTACACTTTTCTTAAGACGAGTAGTGTCAATTGTGCTGCTGCAGAGATCAAATATTGTAACATTCAAATATCTTGTCCAGCAAGTAAAATCTGGGTGGATACAGAGGATGAGTAACTGTTCAAGAGAGCAGTTGTTTACACATGACTGTTACTCAGTACAATAAAATGAGACTGCTGTTGCTTAGCCGCTGCTAGATAAACACATCTGTGACTTTATTAATGTGTTATAGACCAGCACTAAAAAAAAAAATAAAAAAAAAACTTAAGCCTTAAGCACTATAATGTCTAATTACACTGCATATTATGACTGGTCCAACAGAAGAAGTCAAGTAAGTAAGGTTGAATGTGTGACTCATCCCCTTCACATTTACAGTGTTAGTGTAGTGTAACAAGCTTGAACTGATCTCTATAATGGTGGACAATTAGTGGATTGAGAAAGGTAAAAGGGCATTTTCTTCTCAGTATTTTTTCAAATGTCAGGTATAGTTTGTTTTTTTAATCCACGGTTTGTAACAGTAATAAGCCTGCAAAACTAGATTTTAGCTCTTCAATGTATGCAAAGTGGCAACATTTTCTTACACTGCCTCACAATATCTGCTCCAACATGGGATTGCTACTTCCTATTTTGAAAATCTAGAAACCCATGATAATATTGCTTCTATCTTAAAGCAAAAATGACATTTGGTTTCCCATGTGTTTTGCTATGAGTTAAAAAAATGAGAAAGGCAACGTGTAAATTTTTCATAGGGTGTAGAATGAGACAGCGTTTCAGATTCAGTAGCACATCAATAAGTCATGGGCAAGAAACAGATGATAGAGACATAGAGGGAATACATTTGTCAATGCAGTGCATGAAAATGGTGTGTTTAATGCACANTGTGTGTGTGTGTGTGTGTGTGTGTGTGTGAGAATAAAATGGTTTGGTCTGTATGCAAATAATTGGTTTTAAAGGTGGTATGGTCACTTAGGTTTAGAGTCTGAGAGGTCACCTGCTAAATGAAAATGAATTAATAATAATACCATTTAGAGAATCCCTGGGGCCAAATATTGTATTGTATAATTACATACTAACACACACCTAATCCAAACCTCACAGACAAAATATTAAAAGGGAAAGTTAGTGCATTACTCTGTGAATATATTGCAACCGAAAAACCACAATCAGAACCTGCTTTGTCTTTTCTTGCAGACTTGCTACAGTTGCATGATTAACCGCCATTGCTGTGTGCTGTGTCACAGTGCTCAAAGCCAGTGGGTGTGTTACCTAGCCTGGGCAGATTCCACCTGTATCCCAGCCCTGATTGCCATGGAAAAAAAAAACACTTGAAAAGCAACATTTAACATAACGCCAAAGTGGTGTACTTGAGAGTTAGCGTTGATATTTTTTCTGGTTTTAGACCTCACTAAATATTAATTAGGCTGTGCAGTGCCTGCCTGTCTGAGGAGGGACAGGTTACCTCAGAGAGGCGGTGGCACACTGAAAGACTTCATTCTTTTAAGGGCTTTTGCAGCCGGCTGCATTTCACCACTTATTCCCAAGACAACTGAGGCGGCAGGAAAACACAGCAATCATGGTAAGATCATGCTGTCTGTCTCAAGTTTATAAGGACCTGAAGTGGGGCTTCTCGGTGGAGACTATTTGAGGACTCGATTGGCTGGTTAAAAGGGCAGACAGTAACGCTTGTGGGCTTCTGTTTGTTTTGGTTGTATGGAGCTACAATTCATGTAGTCTAACCAGTTAGACCTTCACCAGAATTTACATTAGGTAAAAACCTTTGAAATTTGATATGTGGGCAGATTATTTATCTTTAAATCACATCATTGTCTTATTAAGCTAAATGTAAACATTCCAGACTATAGCTTGCATTGAATCAAATGTGAAAAAACAAGCTGGAACTAGTTGAAGGTCATTAGTAGTTAGGCTAAAAAAGACGATATAATGGCCAAGACCTCTAGTATATTTTTCTATGTAATAATTAACAGGGCCACTCCTACACCTTCAGGTAGGGTGGATTGTGTCAAATTAAAAAAGTCAAAAAAAAAGAGTAGCTCCATTAAAATGGCATGTATCGACATGACTCAGTTTCCTGGGGCTATTTGATCCTTTTGTTTAAAATTCAGACAAGTATAGACAAAAGCTGTTAAAGGGTTAATTTCCTCAACCACACATCATGGAAAGACTGACTTGAGCTGCCCGCCAAATGAAACAACGGCTCACAGTTTGGAAAACCGAAAATTGAATTCAACAGGCCTAGAAACCCACACAGTGATGCGTCATTTCCCCTGGATAACTTTGTTTGGACATGGCCTCTTGCTGCCTTCAATTGCTCAAAAACAAACCTCGGAATTATGAAAACTGGAGGATTGGTTGAAGTTGAGTGAATATTTTAACTTTCCTTAGTCATAAACCCATTTCAAATTGAAATGCTCAGACTTGTTTAATCAATCTATTTGATACATATATTAGACACAACAGATCTATTTTGGATCAGTTTGAAAATAGAAGTTTGAATTTTTGCTTAGTTGTGTTTATAAAAACTTTCTTTAAAAAATTGTTAAACTACAAGATCAAACTTGGTTCATTTGACTGAAGTGTAGCATTTAAGTTATACTGTGACATTTGAAATGTTGATCTGTGGTATGTCAACAGATGAGTATGGTTAGATGTCATTGTTTAACATTCTTCAGTTAGTATTATTCTAACGTCCCATTAACTTATTAATTCTGTTTTCTACTGTATTACACTTATTGATAGATCCTTGCTATAGTGGCAAAAATGACGACAGTGATAAGAAAACAAGCCATTTTAAATATTTAATGCAGGAAAATAGGCAAATAAAAGTTATTATTGACTCAGTAAATTCACAGAAACAGTGACCAGCTAAAATGAAAGCTTCAGAAATTCAGCAGGTGACAACAAAATATGTGGGCTTGTATTAGAATATGTTGCGGTTGTCATTGTTGTCTAACCGGCTTCAAAGCGACAGTCGTGTTATAAGTTTACGAGGAGCACTTGAAGGCATCATTTTACCAGCGGGCTGCGTGCGCTCCGCTCTAGGGGCAGAACTTCAACAGCACGCCAAGCTCCAATTCCACAGTCTTACGCACTGCTGTTGTTGTGGATGCTTTATTGGACCAAGGAGGACTAAACACAATAACTTTATGTGCTAGAAATGCATCTTAGTGCAAAACATAAACCGTACAAACGGGCAGCCGTGTGTCTGTTGGAGAGAGGAAAAAACTTTTCTTCCAAGTCTAATTAAGGGTAAGTTGATCTTGAAATTATTGACAAAACGTGAGTGCTCTTAGTTATGGATGGATCTATCACTTTTGCTAAGGCAGAATATTTTTTTTAATGTCTAATGTTTTCTCTCTCTTTCACACTTTCTATTGTTTATCCTGGTGGAATGATTTTGTTTTTGTTCTATGCTCTGTAGGAGTTTATGTTCTAAACCAAAAATCATGTTCACAACCTACATAAAGAGTCTGAATGATATGGTATTTCCTACGGTAAGCTTTCAGGTTATATGCACTCCTGCATGTATCTGCTATGCTGAGAGATGCATGGCCATACTAAAAAAAAGTGTCTATGGACAAACAATCCCTACTTATATTTACTTTTTTATCATGAACCTGCACTCCCTGTCCTTGTTCATAGACAGTTTATGGTGTTTGCTCTACCACGTGTAACTACTTGAAAGTTTGCATATGGTTATTTGCTCTGTGCATGTTTATTAACTGCTGCTGCACATGTAAGCAGATGTTTAAGTCAGATTTTTTTCTCTGTTTTACTTTAGTCTGAGAACCCAGAGGATCAGCCAACCACTGGGGTCTTTGGTCGAATCGGGAGCTGGTTCTCTCCATGGAAAGGAAAGAGTCCAAAGGTTCCTACAGAAAATGCTTTGTCAACTAGTGATCAGGCTGTTAAATTAGAGGTAGAAGAGGAGAGTGAGCAGACTGCGACACAGCAGGCAAGGGAACAACAGTTGGAAGAAGAGAAGAAACACCGCTCCAATCCTAATTCTCTGGGTCTCCACAAAGACACTTTCCTCTGTGAAGAGGAGGACGCCACGCAGTCTGCCCACAGGGACGGCTTCGTTGTGAGCAGCAGTGAGCCAGGAGAAGGAGGTCCAAAAGAGGAGGGGTTTGTGGCGGGCAGAAGTAGGATAATAGGGCAGGGCAAGGAGAGGGAGGAGAGCAGCAACGGTACTTTGGTGAGTGGGAATCCAGAGAATGCCAGTCATCTGACACATCTGTCTTCCTCTTCTGAGCAAGGCGTGGTATGGGAGTCTGATCAGGTTCATACCGAGCCTCAGGCCCAGAAACAAGCACAAGCTCAGGCAGGTAAAAGGCTCCATGTGTACCTGAAGGAAACTAGTGTGATTCAAAGTGGGAAAGACACCTGTGGAAGGCAGGAAGTGGTCCGTACCAAAGTCAATAAAAGCCTGCAGGTCCCCCATAAGGCAAAGTCATTATCAAATTTTGATTCAGTGGATAGCTTAAGTTTAACAAGTACACAGAGCAAAAGGCCAAATGTGAGGCCTGCTATTGGGACACAGAGTTATTACAGTGCCCTTGCAGGAGTGTCACTGAAATCACACAAAGACACAGAGTTAGAGACTAAACTTGATCAAGAACAAAGAGAGATAGACAGCATGGGGCGTAAAAACGCAGCCAGAAGAAAATCCAAGAAGAACGTTCATGGAGATGTGGGGGACAGCCCCCAAGAAAAAACATCCTCCAATGCCCATCATGTCTCAGAGGGATTCCCTACATCAGATGACTCAATAAACAGTCCTCAGGGCAAAAGTCCAACTCACATGGGAGAGTTGTCAGTAAACTCCTCCTCCAAACATAACCCCACCTCACAGACCTCACCTGGAGAAGGGAAAAGTAAGACTTCCTGCCCTGATACGGTCAAGCATTCGGACAACTTCCAGAACTCAGAGTCAGTCACTGCAGCCACAGGTGTGGTTGATGGGGGTACAGACATGGAGGATGATGATAACTTTTACAAAGTGGAAAGGAAGACAGAGACACCAGAGTCCAAACGCAGGAGTATTAAGGTTTCTATGAGTGAGGTGAAATTTTTTACAAAGAATGTGCCTTTGAATGCTGAAGAAAGTCGGACTGGAGAAGATCAAGATTTTAAGAGTACCAAAAATGAAGTAAAGGATAAGCCCAAGACGGAGAATCATGCCAGGTAAGTTCTCACTTTAAAGAAAGTAACTGTTTGAGATATAATAAATCTTGAAACATAACATTTTTGTAAAATGCAGTGTATATACCAAATCCATCTAATAATGTATAGCATTTAAACATCTGTCAGGAATGTATATTAAATTCTACAATTGATGACAACATGAAATTTCAACATCAGGCAACATTTGACCTTACCTGTTAAGCTTTTGTCATCACATGACATTGCTACCAAAACAGGTAATGTGCATTTATTGTTAAGAGTGACATTTCACAAGTGTATAGCTGCAGTTAAACAGTGGTGTGAGTCAGAAGACAAAGTACAGCCTGGCACTATAAAACACAGATTTGATGAAAATGTGTGTCATATTATATTTAACAAGTTACCCAAACATAAAACTAACTTTCCAAATTGAATATATTACACATACATTCATGTAAGTATACTTAAACTGTTTAATATTTTGCAGAATACATCATTTATGTTTAAATTTGAACTTTTGCCTACCACATACAGACTACAAGACCTGGAAAAACTTGACAAGGAGTCTAAGCCAACTGTTGGCAGGATTGGAGATAAGATCAGCCTCTTTGAGAGCCGAGCAGCAGGGGGGCTCAAACAGACGTTCCAAAGCCCAAGGAGTGCTGATGTCTCCCCAGTCAGGAAAACCCCTGAGAGTCTGAAAAAAGACTGGTTGTCAGATCAGAGGTCAAAATCAGCCGAACGTCATGGCCCTTCCAGCTCCAGGTCTGAATCACCTATTAGGGAGAAACCTATGACGATCAAGGAGCGAGCGAAGAACTTTTTAAAGGCATCTTTACCAGCGGAGAAGCCACCACTACCTCAAAAGCCAGCCACGACAGGAATGTCTCAAAAGTCCACCTCGTCTGTGACAGTTGCTGGATCAAAGTCACCAGAACTGGACAGTCAGGGTAAACTGGATACTAAAGAGCAGATAGAGACAACAACAGCGTCAGAGATAACATTAAGACCAGATGAACAGGATACTGCTGTTGTGGGGGTAAAAATTTCCATTCCTAAAGAACAACTAACAGACATAAAGCGCAATGTGACCTCAAAAATAGCAGACCAAGATGCAAAATCAGATGCTCAGATTAAAGGCACAGGTGATTCTGCAGAAGTGACCAATAGTGTAAACCCACAGTTCAAAGGCCCTAGCAGGTCGGGCTCTCGCTCTAAAAGAAGAAAAAGCAGAGACCCACCCAGTCAAAACAAGGCAGACATTACTGGTAAGCAAGAGTCCACTGCTATAAAACAACAGGAGGATGCTACAGAGGAGACTTCTTCAGTCTCTAAAAATTTCACAGAAAAAGTCTCATTACCAGTTGATAAAGCAGAAGGAAATATATCAGATAAACAACCTGTTTCTGATCCCAAACATCAAGCATTGAAAAATGAACAGGAGGAATCAGGCAAACAGGAAAAACAGTTACATTCTTCATCTATAAAGGACAAACTGTCCAACAGACAGGACGGATTACCTGAACCATCTGTCAACAAAGATGAACCTGATACTGTTCCTTCTAGCAAAGGGACAAAGAAACCTATTGACAAGGATCCCATTGTTTTACCCCAAAAGGAGCAAAAGGCAGGGGGAAACAACCTCTTATTCACTAAAGAGGGAAAAAATGCCTCCAAAGACAGCAGAGAAATGTCATCCTCATCCCCCTCACCTTCAGTTGAAGGACTTATTGAGAAGACTCCCTTAGTGGAGAAAAGCCTACCTGTTGAAGACCCCAAAATAGATAAAGAATTCTCAATTGAATCAGAATCAAAAAGGAAGGTAAAAGAGAGTCAGTCAAGCAAAAAAGACACAGGGAAAACACAGCAACAACAAAACAGCAACACAGAACTGATATATCAGACTGAGACCAAAGATGTAAAAAAGATCAACAAGCCAGAGACGGAAAAAAAAAATCAGAGTGAGAACAAAGGCAACGAAGAACCACAACAGCTTTTGCCTTTACATAACAATACAACAAAAGGCGAGGTTTCACACAGTGGACAAGGTATCTCAGGGACAGAAGGAAGCATTATGAGGGATGATCAGAAAAAAAATGCTGCAACAAAGGAAGGAGCACAGCCCGTCAGAGACATAACAAAACCAGAAACAAGCCAGCCAGAACCAGCTCCTCTGTCCACAGACAGCAGAGTTGGCACATCGGAACTCCCCGCTACAACACAACACATAAATCAGATGGTGAATAAATACCCAGAAAACACTGCTGTTTGTACCCAGGGAAACAAAGCTGAAACCAAGAGTGTGAGAGGGCCAACCAAGGCAGGGAATGCAACAAATGGAACTGAGTTGCAAACAACATCTACAGAAAGTCCTGGAAGAGAGGCAGGGCCAGTGGTGATTGCAACCGAACCGCAGCCTAATTCTGTATCTGTGGAAAAAACAGAGAATTCAGCCAGTGACTCACATACACATGGAGCTAATGATGCTGAGTTCTCCAGCACAAAACCTATTACAAAGGCAACTACAGCTGTTGAAGAAGTGACCGTGAAAGTTGCTAATGACACGCCAGTAGTGATTACTGCGCAGAGTGACAGTATAGCAGAGAAAAGCTCATTTGTTAAAGAGCCTATTTCTGTCTCTAAGTCTGTGAGTAGTAAGATATCAGGCAAGGATGACGGGAATAAAAGAGCAGTTGACAAGTTTGTGGCCTCGGAAGTCAAAATCTCCACAGACAAAAAGAAAGCAGGGCTTAGTCAAGTACAGTGTGAAGAATCTGAAACTACAGCAAGCATAAATGATATCAGTTCCCTCAAGAGCAAAGAAAAAATACAAGAAAGCTCTCCTCACAGCACCTCTTCAAGTTCCACAGTTAAAACAGATGAGAAAACACTTGATTCGTCAATGACTAAACTTTCACCTCCTGTTAATGGTGGTATCTCCCCACTTCCACAACTCTGCACAGTAAAAAAGGAACCAGTCAATAAAAAGCCTAATCAGTTCCTAAAAGAGTTCCCTTCATCAAAGGTTAATAAGCTGATCCCAGACTCAATCCAACATTCATCCATGAAGAGGTTCAATTTGCCACGAGGACTAAGCAAAGATGATTCAGCAACAGGGCAAGATGCCCCTTCTAGCTGGCTGGATGTGGACTTTCCTAAACAGAAACTTAAAGTCCTAAAGCCAAAACTGAGTTCTTCTGGAAGTGAGAGTAATCTTCTGGACACTTCTGGTGATCTAGATGATGATGATTTTGTTGAGAAAATCAAGAAGCTTTGTGCACCCTTCTCCCTTCCACCTCGTAAACACAACCACCTCCGACCCCCTCAGCCCCCCTTCGCGATGCCGGCCATCAAGGAAGACCACTTTGAGAAGACGTTTGACCCCGACGACTTCAAGTTTGGCTTGAGGAAGAATAATTTCGTTGTAGATACAGCCACAAACCTCTTTGACAAACTCCACAACACAGAGACGAAAGCTGGTGTAAGGCCTGTCCGGGCTAGTTTAGCAGACAGGAGTATATTGCTTAGTACCTTGGACACCAACTCTCGCCTCAAGGACAGGATTCCCAGCAAAGATGAGGAGGATGTCAAAGAAGACAAAGATGAACATTTTAAAGTGAAGTCTCGCTTGGAGGGGAGCTGTGTATTCAGCAGTCTCACCAGCTCTGGCATCAGAGGGAAGAAAAATGGAGTTCAGACACAAGGAGAAGGTACCAAATCTGAGGAAGGGTCACCTAATGAAGCCCCCCTGCTCAGTCCTGCACTTTTATCTCAGCCACCCCTGCCAAACCAAACTGACACAGCTTTACTCAAAAACACACTGTCCACGCAGAGCATTGCCCCAAGCAAAACAGAGGAAGCCCAAACTATGGAGGCAGTGGTCAGTGACTCATGTCCTCCACTTCCCTCCTTCGACAACATCAAACTGCCAGACTATTTAGAGAAGTACCTCCCCCGAGAACCAGCGAAACTAGTGCAGAATATACAAGGACAGGAGCAAGTCAAAACGGAGGTCAGTTTTTCAGTACGCTATGTTTACCAACTAAAAATGACATGAATGTTAATGATTTTTTCCTCACAACATGATTTTCCATGTAATCAGATAAAAAAAGTTGGGCAAGGCTATCAATCAATTGCCTCAACTATCAGTGTTTAAAATGTCCAGTGAACTACTCATACAGTGCTGAGCTCTAAGTCACTATTAACTTAATTACAACAGTTTCTGAATTAAAGGGTAGGGTCATGTCTGTGCTACAACAGTGAAATGCCAAAATGAACACTGACACGTTTTTTCTTGTTATCATTGCTCATGTTGATACTAGCCTTTAGAATGAAGATAAAGGTACATGGGCAAACATGTTTTTAAAAGTTCATGTGAGGATAATATGAATGTTATATTTGCATTTGTAATTATGAACTATCAGAACAAACAACAATCATCTATTGTAAGCACATTGGAGGGGATTTTCTAACTGTGTGAACAAAATGAATGCTTTTAGCAAGCAATCATTCGTTGTTTTCAAATAGACCTTAAAAATTGTGAACCTACACTTTAATGAAGAACTTTCATGATGTGCATTTTTATGTTTATACATCAGGTTAGTGGAAAAATGACAACTCCAGACCCCGTAGTTGAAACAGACCAGCTTGTAAAACCAGGACCAGTGCTTCCTGATGCTGTGCCTTCATCTTTTCCTGGGATTCCTCCAACCACTGTCCCAACACTCCCTCAGATTAAACAGCCTCCGGCTCAGCCACCAGGGTTACTTTGTAATAATGTAAGTGTGCTGCATGTTAACTAGAAAAGGATAACTACCAGTTTAGCATCACAATTTAAAATGTCGCGCATTGCCTAAGAATGGCTTTGACTGTCTGGCAAACACAGCTGCTTGTAGTAATGGCAGGTGAAAGCTATTTATATCCAATGTATGGTACATCTTTTAAAGCTGCATCACAGTTCAGGTTTGTCTAATCTCATTAGCATTCTGGTATCAGGTATCATCATTAGTAGGAAAGGTCTCTATTTTTATTAACATGGGATCTTTTGCCTGCTTTGTTACTTAGATGTCAATTGAACATTTAAGTAAAAACTGTGAATTAAGATCTTTTTGCATTATTGATTAATCTGCTGATATATAAGGTAAAATAAATAATTTGAAAGTATGACAAAGTTGGCATGTTGAAATTGCTAATTTTGTCCACTAACAATACAAATCCCTAAATTATTCAATTTGCTATAATAGAAGAGTAGGAAAGCAATCTTTGCATCAAAGATTACTCAAAACAATTTATTAACTGCTATCAAAATTGTTGGTGATTAATTTTCTTTTTTTTTTTGACAAACTGATGTTTTGATGTAACAATATGGTTGACATTTTTCATTTTTGTTCCACTGTAATTTGTGGCTGCTAAATATTACATTTAGTGCAAGTATGCTGTATAAAGGGACATGTTTCTTCAGCTAGGTTTAACTCTTAGTGTATTAGTGAAGTGAAAGCAGTAAAACAGACCAGTCTCCATGGACCCACTGTAGTCTTGGAAGGAAACTGACAGGTTAGGGTTATCACTGTGCACAGAGCGGCTGCACAAACACAGGCAGATTAGCTTCTCTAGTATTTCATAGATATTTGCCATGCTCTGCTGTCTTTGGCACTATGATAATTCAATGTTTTTGCTTTCCAGATAAGAACTGCCAGAGGAGTTCACAAGCGTCGTGGAAAGGTACAGTGGGCACAGCTTTGTCCTCATGCAATAGAAACAAAATGGAGAGAGGAATCTGGAAAGACAACTGTTGTCTGGCAACATCTGCTTTTCATATGTAGCTCTTGGGGTAAACAAAGAATAATAATAAAAAAAAGCAGTGTAGTGCAAGTGCTCATCTGGATGTGATTACAGTCATGGAATTCAGTGCTGCCAATCCAGTG
>JANJYP010013835.1:0-16554 GCA_024605115.1 Rastrelliger brachysoma | reverse complement strand
TGCTGGGTATCATCTGTGGTGACTCCATTTGTGTGTGTGTGCATGTGTGCGTATGTGTATATGTGTGTGTATGTGCCCTTCCTCCCTCCCCTCAGTGCTCCATCTAATACCCTGTCATCATCAATAACCTCAGCAGTGCTGACTCACTGGCTTTTACAACCATGGGGTTTGGGCCTTAGTTACAGCCACAGACCCTTGTCTCCGTCTCTGTCTGTCTGTCAGCCTGCTGCACACACGCCAGAGATGTGTGTGTGTATGTGTGTATGTGTGTGTGTGTGTGTGTGTGTGTGTGTGTGTGTGTGTGTGTGTGTGTGTGTGTGTGTGTGTTTGCCTGTGGCTGATTGTGTGCATGCAGGCAATCAGAAAGCACACTTACTTACACATTTCAGCATGTATGTGCCCTCGCAGGTATGAATCTGCACCTTTTGCATATTTGGCCAAACGAAAGTCACCACAGACTTTTTACCACCCACTCTCTGACACACCCCAATCATTCCCAATCAGACCACAATCCATCATAATAATTGACTCTCATCAGGAGACAAAGCCTCATCATCACCACTAAACATGTCACCCCGCCTCCACCTCCAACACCACCACCACCCCCAACATGCCATCCTAATAGTCTCCAGCCCTTTTTTTTTTTTTTAAAAATCCTCCTTACAGGCTTTATCTTTGTCTTATACTGCCAAAGGGGTTTAAATAAATAAGAGTGTACATATAAGAAACCATATTTATTATTTATACTTATTATTTATACTTTGTCAGAGGTTTATGTTCATGCAGACTGTGTTAGACAACACTGCTGAGGATCTGCCAGTGTAAAGGCCACTGTTGTAGTGACAATTTTTAATGGATTGTACAAAAATGCAGGCTGCTATGATGTGTCAACACTTCACATGTGGCACTCTGATGGTTTTAAAGGGGAGTTTTTTTTCTAATTTTTCCCAGCATAACATGTCAATCAATGATCTGTCTGTAGCCATAAGAATTATACATCTACATTAAGTGAAGTTTATGGTGATACATGGATGTATATATTTTATGAATGGTGTGAAGTAGTGAAATAAGCAATGTAGCATGTCTCAGTGAAGTGAAGACAAGACTCTCTGACAGTTACTCATTTGAGGACTGGAATATTTCCCTGGGTGTGAGAAATAAACAGCATAGTCCATATTTAACCTACAAGCATGTCAGACACTTCTATATTAACTCTTTATTCAAAAGTTTCTATTTCTAGGACAGGATTAATTTAGTGGATGTACCATGAACTTGGAGCTGGAGGTCCTTCCTTATCCCATCAGATGACTCATTCATGAAAATGATGGGTTGTAAAATAATACCTGTAAGATTATTTAACTTAATGTCTTCATATGTATTTAATATTTTCATTTGAGGTTCAGGTAGTCACAAAAACTTTGGACTGAGCAGCTCCACCTGACAAGTTTAACAGGCAGGGCAAAAGAGTGCATCAGACTTTGTCATTGAGAAAATTATATGATAGCAATGATACGTAATCATGGTCATTAGTCATATATCCTGTCAAAATTGAGCGACTTCTAGTGAATAAAGTATTTTACTCAAATTGAATGATTCATCATTTTTGCTGAGGACCCCCTGGAATCCCCTAAAGGACCACCTGGAGGTCCCCGGAACCCACTTTGAGAACCACTGATCTGACTGGCTGGCATGGTCTGTTTCTAAAAGGTGCGCACCTAACTGGCTGGAGCCAGGGCGGCGTATTGCCTTTCACACGCTTCTAAAATACTCTCCGGGCAGAGCCTGAAAGGGTTACTGTTTCCCAAAGTGCCTCATTCTGCGCAGTCGAGAGGGGGCGGCTGAGTGGCGCCGTCGAGTCAGAGACGCAGTTTCTAAAAACCCCGAGACATCATCAAGAAAGAAGCTGACAGTAAGGAAAGCAGCCCCCCTCCTCCTGCTCCTTCTCCTCTTCCTCCTCCTCTGTTGGCATGCTGCCGTTCTTCTCCTCTGCTTACCAAATCCCCTCAGTGGTTCTGTCACAATAACCGGGCGGCAAGTGTCAAATCCAACTCTGACCGCAAAAACACAAATCACTTTAACGCACACAAGATGCGCAGAGTGGAAATACTACACACGCTGCTTTTAGCCTTCAGACATTCAGTCATGGCTCTGTTTAAGTCGTTGATTGTATTTAAAGAATGATATAAACACCATAAACCCCCCCTACTTACAGAAAATGACTCCTTGCTTTGATTTCATACGACTTAATTTCCCTGCGCGTCTCTAGCGCGTTTAATTGGCCATATCTCTTTAACTTGCAGACAGCGTACTCTTGCTTTCCAATTAATAGTCTGCTAACGTCAAAAACAGTTGACCATTGTTTTATGGGCTTTGTTTTTTTTCTCTCCAGGGCGGTCAGACTTGAATAGGCGCCGGTCTGCTCCAGTCCACCTCTATACAAATACCTCAGTGGAACTTGTGTGGAGCTTCCAAAGTAAAAAGCACAGACCCCAGACGCCCCTGGCTTACGCGAATACGCTCGCCATTTTTATCGTCTGACACCGTTTGAAATGTCTGAATCATATTTTACCCATTATGTTAACACCTCGGAGCCTTGAAACGAGCATGTGCGTAGACTCGGGTTAGGATGAATGTGCGTGGCCTCTCTTCTCCTCTGGCTGAGACAAATGAATGCCAGTTCTGTGGAGGCGCTTGAGGTATGTGTTGCGCATTACACAGCGTAGTAAATCAGCCCTTTCTAAAATCACTGTGACGGCGTGGAGCGTCAGGCAGTCCACACAGAGTCACTGAAGCTTGCACTTACTGTGCAGTTAGTAACTCCACTGCACTCCGGGGTCCGGCCGTCTACACTGCAAAAAATATCAGTCTGACATCCTTTTTTTTTTAACATTTTCATAAAACGTGGTTTGATTTCACTTGCTCCCAATTCAGATGAAGACTTGTAAAATGCGTGGACATTGTTATGGTAGATATTTATAGAAATCTACTCCACATCTACTGGAATCATGTGAAATAATCTCAGTTATCAGCAGACTTCTCTTGCAAGGACAGTTTTTAGGACTGAATGAGACAACATGTTCAGATGATATTTTTACAGTGTACACGCCCCCTGGATATAGACACTCGTTGTAAGCAACATGGCTTGACACTAATACATGTTGAAAAGATAGACTTTATTGCTAAAACGTGTAACCATAACATGTACACTGATATGTTTTACTTTTTTATTTATTTTTTTGTCATTTTTAGAAATATTCAAGTAGACATCTCCCATATTTTCTGGTATACTCTGCTATTCTCTTTCCTTATGCTCTATACTCACAATCGTTAAAATAATAAATAAAACGTACAGATTTGTTTATTTCTACAATACTATGTATTCCAAAAAAGCTGAGTTCACGCCTTTATATATATCTTTAACCTCAACTTTTTTTTTACATTTTAATTAATATTGATATTAATATTATACAAAAACTCTAGGCAGCATTGCAGTGAAATAACAGTCAGCATCAATGTTCAGTTGAAGAAAAAAAGTTCACCTCTTGGAGAAGTGTAGCATATGCATTCCATCTTCAATGTCTCATAAAAATATCAAAAAAGCTCTTCCTTATGAAGTGCTCGTGTTCCCCTAAAAACAACGTTTCAGGGTTGAGAATAAAATATGGTCCTCCTGGTTCAATTAGAAAAAATAGCTGCATTTTTCTTAAATATGTACAATGTTGGTATTTCACTTAAAATGCTATATAAAAAAATAGATTTGCTATGGTGCCCACCTCTGTAGAGAGTTAACAGTGCAATAGAAACCGTATTTCCAGTCCACTCCCCCCACCCACCCACCCCTCGACCTTCCACTACTTCCTTAGAGAAATCAGCATGAACACTTGCACTCTGAGATGATTGGGTATTGCACCTGTATCCACGTACAGTATTTCTGTCTTAGAAACCCTTGACAATACCACCGGAGGAAAATCTTGTTGATTGACTTGACGGGCTTGCAAGACATCCCCTCAGGGAAGGAGCAAGAGCGCTCAGAGAAACAGTTTCCCTCCTTGATGTAACGTGGCCAGAACCTCACGCCCAAATCCTTCCAGGTGTACACAACTGGACAGTGCGTATAGGTCCACAGCCACTGCAGAAATTTCCTGCGGGCTTTCTTGCCCACTTTTACCCGCTTCCCATAGGGGGTCTCTGTGAGGTCCAGCTTTTTAATCTCGTTAGGCATGGGCCCCTGCAGCTTCACCTGGTTTTCTGGCGCGGAGAGGTTCACCAGCATGGGCGAGCTGATGGACATGAAGTTGGGGTCAAAGTTGCTGCCGAGCTTTTTCCTCAATGTCCTCTCGACCAAGTCCTGCTCCCTGGGGTCGTACTCCGGGTCAGGGTCCTCCTTCAGGTCGGGCACAGGGAGGTGATCACTGGGCGATGGACGGAGGCGAAGGTAATGCTGAGAAACTCCAAGGTGAACGCACAACAGCACGTAAATGAGTAGCGTTTGAGAGAGGCCCATTATTCCTCGTGTTTTACGCACCGGCTCTTCTCGCGTAAATTATATTCAGTTCTTTTCCCGGTTGCTGTGATCTCTGCAAAGACTAGCCTGGGGCTTCATAAATAGTAGACGTTCAGCCACCAGCAAGGCGATACTTTTAATAGACCACGTCGGGTTTGAATGACATGGAGCGCAGTGCTTTGCTTTTTAGGGCTCCTTCAACTTTGCAATTTGCCCCCTGATGCAACTCTGCAGCGCGAAACGGTGCCCCTGCTTTGCAAAAAAGTGTTTAGTCTAAACCAAAAAAAGCACAAAACAAAACGGGGAAAACTCTTTTCACACTCTCTCCGGCCTCACCCCGTTCCCTTGGATTCACTTTGGGTTTCTTTCGGTTGTCATGGTTACCCCGGGGACTGGAAGCCACGACGAACACTGGATGACAGCGGCCGATGCGAGAGCTGCATGGAATGAAGTGTTTTCTAAAGAGACAGAATAGATCCGAAGCGTCCCGCGAGAGAAGGGCGCAGAAAAGAGTACTTCACCAAGTTTTAAATGTCACGCGCCCGGCAATGAGGGCTGCCTTAGCCAATGTTATTTTTACGCACGGCTTTTATAAACGTGGCTTCTCTTAACGTCGCCTGACGCTCTCAGGTTTGACAAGGTCCCAGAGCGCACAATCCATGGACTGCGGAAAATGTCTCTGCAGTCTGTGCCTTGTGATATTCCAGCCGTCGATATGTGCACCTCACTGAGAATGTCCAAAAAACTTAGAGAAAATGCGCCGCAGTGGGATGCAACCTCAACTTATGAAATAACAGCCATTTATCTTTCCAAAGGATGTTCCAAAACGCAGATTCTATTTTTTTACATAAAAATCGGAGGCTGTAGCATTCCTTCAAAACACGCGACTGTGTGCGTGAAAGAAAAAAAAAAACGTTGAAAACGACTTTACAGCAAATTGCAGGCTCAGTGCATATCAAATGCAAACTGCAGCAAGCCAGTGAACGTTGTTGGTTCAGAGTTCCTTTCACTGTGGCATTTCTGAATCCTCTCAGAAAAGCTCCAGATCCCACTGTCGCTGCATGACGAGACAGTCCCAAATCTGGAGCCTTTTTGCCTTGTCGGTGCAAGCGGTCAATTCCTGAGGGAGCGTCTCTACTCCTTTGATAACTGGTACAGAAGCTCCTACTGAGTCGCTCCTACTTCAGGAGTCTGAGAGACTTGGCGCTGAAGCGTTTCTTTGCTTAGGCACACTGTGTGTGAGTGTGTCTGTAGCGAGTGGTGCTCAGTCCCAAGTTAAATATCCCCCTCCGACGGTACAAAGTGTCAGAGGGGCCTGCCCACCCCGGCCACTTTCACTATGATTGACAGCGCCCCCCCCCCCACCCCCCCGGCCACCCCCTCCCCTCACAACGTGGAAAATATCAGCCACAATCACAAGGATCAACTGGGTCCTAAAGCACCGGTTTTATCCCGTATTATAGTGTGATATTCCAACAACATGAACAGTGTTATGCATATTACAGGCATTCTGACATCTCACACATATTTCATGCGCATTGGCAGCTGCTCTCTCAAGCTTTTTTCATTGGCATCGTATCTGCAATCCACTAATAGGTTCAATACGCTGTCAATATTCAACTGCGTTTAGAAGTTTTCTTGGCTTGAACTTTCCCATGAAATTGATGGGAAACGTTTAGTAGCATGTCTACGGAAAAGGGGCATCACATTCCACCTTTGTTCGTCAGTATTTGGGTCTACACAGGAATTGGCCCGTTGAACTCAGGGGTCACAAAATAGGCACGTAATTAAGGGCTATAAATGGCCATGGATAACTCAGCGGTACCTTTCCCATGCTAAAGCAGTCATTATAGACCATGCTGGACTTCTTACTTTTACTAGAACTGCGCTGGTCATCCTGCAATACTATCGCCACGATATGATTCAGGCAAGTTTGATAGATTTACCTCTTAATGTATTTATATATTTGATATATTTGTATCCCATCACTTCTTCAGGTAACACCTTTTTTCAATATTTCAATATTTATATATCATGGTGGTAAAGTTGACCACCCGTCAGATCAAACAACAGTCAAGTTAATTAAAACATTTAAACACACTTTTTTGATAATTACATTTGACTCAATATGTCCCCCCATAATCAGCCACAAAAACATTTTTTTTAGGTTCACCCCTGAATTTCATCTTATGCCTAGCAGATATCAATCCTGCGCACTGCGTTCAGGCTGGCCTGGGTTACTGGTCATCTTGCCTCGACATTGTGCTTGTCTTTTGTAGTGGTCACTAGAGGGCGTCGATCCAGCACGGTGTGGACGTGCAGTCAGGGGCTCCCCAGCTTCTCTCCCTGACTGTTGGACTACTCATGTTTGAGTGCATGGGGAAGGAATGTGCGCTCATAGTTATGGTGCAGCTCAAGTTAAATTGCTCACCAGCTTTGTGATCAAAGATCTAAAACACAATGTTGAAGCCATTCTGCCAAAAATGATTACCTGAATCATCTTAAAAGTAAGTATAAAAACAAACACCCGTTGAAGGATGGAAGAACATTTATCCCATGAAATAACTTGATTTTAGTATGAGATACTTGATCAGCCAACCTAACTCCATAAATCACATGGGAAGAGTTGCCAGTTGTCTGCATCCCACAAGTAAATTCCTGCATGTTCCAGCATTCAGACACACACTCATAATCTGGTTAATGATTAGGGTGCCAGTATAGACGGGCTCAGTGGGAAGTGGGGACAGTAAGGCTGAGCTGTAGCTACTGTAGAACTGGCCATCTCCATTGTATTCCTCCACAGGTCTTAGGGTGTTGGAGTAAGGGAGAAAACCCCATGCAGGGTGAGGCACTTTCCTTCCTCCTAGTCTCAAGCACCACTACTGTTGGGCAACGTAGCAATGAGTCCACCCCCATCCCCTAGCTAATTACTAGAGATAAAGACAGGGAGAGGAGAGAGGAGGGGACCAGGCAGCACAGTGGGGAGGATGGTGGTGGTGGTGGTGGAGGTGATGATGTTGAGTAAATGGGGTAAAGGGAAAGGAGGTGATGATGAAGGCGGTGGTGGTTTCAGCAAAGAGAGGAAGATGAGGGGTGGAGGGTGGTGGTGGTGCCGGATGGCAGTTTACTGTGGAATGGCTAATTAAATAACACCATAAAAGGACCCCGGCTCGCTTTAACGAAGCCCGTCAACCTCTGACGAGTGGGGCTGGGGTGCTGGGGTGCTGGGGTACTGGGAAGGGGGTGGAACACACCATGGAGGAGAGAGGTGGGGCTGGTGCTGAAAATTGGGCTTGTATAACAAGGGGACTTAGCTCTTTGGTTTTGCAGTGATTGTTCACGCTCCCTTAGGTCTCAATAGGGCGCATGGTGAGGGTGCGTTGGGGGGCAGCCCTTAGGCACAGATAGGACCCCCTTCTCCCCTTCTGCTGTGAATACTATACACACATACACACCCCCACATAACACATACACAAACACATACACACTAACCCCCCCCACGGCTCAATACAATGGCCTCTACCCAAGGTCCAGGCAGGAGCTTATCCAGCGCAGGGGCACAGCAAGGGGCAGGTCTGGCCAGACTGGCTGACTGTGCCCACTGGGGACTGGTAGAATGGCATGGGGGGGTGGATGGAGACGGACAGCTTGGAGAGGAAAGAGGGGAGTAAACAGAAGAGACTCAGAGACCAGACAAAAAGCATTGCTAAGTGTAGCTGGCCTCAAAATCATCTTTGATTTTGCATTTCATATCTTTTTCTTGCTCCATTAAATGAGCTAATGTCAGAAGATAAGAAAAGTGAAGGAATTTGGCAAGAGGCTGTGGCCGTTTGGAAATAGTCTTGAGTGGCAGAGACAGTGCAACACTGAAATCCCCAAGCCCCCTCTCCCCTCAAATCAACAGATATGCCTGGAGCACATCTCCTAATTAGTTTTGTGTTGTAGCGTCTCCAGCAGAACACTCTGCTGGATTTTTGGCAGACTGTCAGATTTTGGAACCAACCAGAGCCTTAGCAGGTTTTTTGGACCTGTCAAAACTACAATATTGTAGAAGGTTTTTAAACTAAATATTTCCAAGAACCATAAGATTGGAAGGACAACATATGTGTTTTATGTCGTTGTTGTTTTGGGGGCTTTTTTTGTAAAATTATGATAGCCCACTTAAATATTTTTGTTGCAATAGCTGTAGGTATTGTTGTATTGGCAAGATACATATCTTATTTCTTCCATACACTTTCACCTCATACCACATCAATTCAAAACAGAAAGGTTTGCAATGCAAATAAATAGCTATCCACCATTGCCTGTCAATATTGCATTCCCTTTATTCCCCACTGCCCTCGCCATCTTCTCCAGTCCTACTCCCCTCTTCTCTCTCCCCCATATTCAACTCTGTCTCCGAGCTTTAACCCAAAGCAGATGGCTCGGGAAGCATGTCAAAAATCTGTCTCCTGTTAACGCTACTTTTGAAGCCCCCTCTGCATTTTTTTCTCTCCCCTAAAATTCATCATAAAGTTATTTTTGCAAAATACCCTGTAAACAGCATCAAAGTGATATTTTTCCCTCTCCTCTGATGACAAGGAAAAGAAAAGAACACAGCACTAAGTGTATAGCTTGTCCGTGTTATTGAAAGTAAGCAGCTCCATTCTGATGTGCAATCTGAAGTCAATCTGAGCATGGTCCCGTATCCTTTGTTTCTACTACAACATTCCAGTCATGATGGAGAAAACGCTGCTCGATGCTTGATCACAAGCTGTGATTAATGGTGATCATATCGTAGACGACTCAGTGGCTTTGTGATGTGATGGTGGGGCCCACTTTGAACTATAAGACTGATGAAGTCAAGCAGAGCCAGAAAAACATCACTGTGGCACACACACACCTCCTCTCTAAGCATAAATGTTTGCTTTAGATTTTGTACGTGTTCAGTCACTCATTACTGGAGTTGGACAATACTTGAGCTTGCTTCATGTGATTTTCCAGTATGGTAGAACATATGCAAAGACCAGGGTTGGAAAAATTCTAAGAATTAGCCTATTCTACAAAAAAGGGAGGTGCTGCAACTAGATGAGGATAAGCCTTTTTTTGTGTCGTTTTGGCAACTATTCCTATAGGTAATGAAAACACTGTACTCACCAAGTTAATTACTGAGATTTGGGATTGCACTGACCCGCTAAAAAGAAATCAGAGTGAAGGAGCAGTCAGGTTAGCTAAACTGTTTGGAGGAGAAAAGGCCAAATATTGACTTAAGTGTCCACAGTTTAAGATTTCTTATAGTCTTCAACTCTGACCCATCATTCTTGCTGGCGTAACTGTTGCCTTTTTTCAATTTGCATAACTGTTTCTTGATCCAGTGGACTTGCTGTTACAATGTTCCCAGATCTACTTTGGTGAGTACATCGATATTGCAACCTGCCAAAATGACTAAAATTATACTAAATTATACTCCAAGTCGTGAAGTACAAGTATAATATTTTAAAGTTTCTAAAATCAATATTTTTATGCTAGCCTAATCTTCTTAAGTGTTTCAGCAAGACAGTCAAAGCTTGCAACTGGTGAACGCAGTGAAGCACTTAGCACCTAAAGAGCCAGATAAATCAGTCTCTATTGAACTTAAATTCATGAGGTGGCCAGACACACTCAAAATTAGAGCTATGTTATTTTATATCTGCCAGATGTGTACATAGTCAAGTGGTTGCTAACAAGTTTACCATATATTTTTAAGGTGATAATATGTCCATGTCATTATAGCTTTTTTTTGCTGCCCCTCACAGCAAAGAGAACTGTTAATGCAGGTTTAAATTTTAGTAAAAGAAAAGTTACTTTTATTGAAAACTGCCTCAGTTAAAATACAAAAGTACCTCAGTTTGACAGCATGTAATATTTAGTCACTGTGAAAAGGTGTGAATGTAGCAAGTGTGTGTGTGTGTGTGTGTGTGTGTGTGTGTGTGTGTGTGTGTGTGTGTGTGTGTGTCGATTTGGAGTCATTTGATTTGTGCCAGTGGGGTTACTTGGAGTTAAGGCCTGTTAGTTTCCGTAATCCACTCCTCCCTTTTACTTGATGAATCGTTGCTATTCTTCTGTAATGATACCCGGCAACTTTTAATTGGGGAGGTTGGTGTGATCTCATGGCATTCCAGGGTGATTACCGTTACTCACATCTTACAAAATTAAAACAAAAAAGGATCTCAGCAGTTTCGACCATCTTGTTCTCTTCCTTTCGTTTTATTAGTTGCATCCCATTTTGGAAGTGCAAGAGGGTGCCCCATCCTTTTTCTCTTCCAGGCTTCTCTTCTCTCCCTCTTGCCCTCCCTCCTTTCCTTCTCCCCCTGCCCTGGAGCAGGGAGTGATGAGGGTGGAATTAAATTGATCACCGCCTTCCGGAAAACAACAGGAAAAAATAGTGCATTCCGAACGCCAGGAGGGCGTTCCCCCTGGTCTTCCCTATGGCAGGATGACATCATTGGCCTGCTGCCCAATTCCCACCGCTCACAATAGGGTCACTGTTGCCTTCTCCACGGTGGCACAACAGCCAAGAGGGGGAAGAGAGACAGAGAAAGCAAGACACAGAGAGAGAGATAGAGAAAGAAAGGGGAAAAGAAGAAGGATGCCAGCAATGTTAAGACCTAAGGGCCTACGGTTTTACACACTAGAACACAAACACACAAACGTCTTCAGACAGCCGCACTGACCAGCACTCCACATTCCTGTGAACAGACTTGGCCAGTTGAAGACGTCAAGCGGTGTTTGAATGGATGCCATGGCTGTGATATGAGAGCTGTGATAGTGGAACATACAGTATATCACAGTTTATTTGGACAGTTAAGTCATGTGTTTTCACTACTCACAAGTCTTCAACATTGAGTCTGTCATTCTAATCTACTTTCTCATCAGTGAAATCATTGTTGGTATGCTATATCGATCACACTCTGTGTGCTTGTTGTTAGGAAATAACTTACTGTGCTCTTGGTTTACACAAGATGATGAATGGAAAAGTAACTTCAATGGAATAAAGACTTCAGACAAAAAAAAACAATTAGGAACAACTAGGTTGCTCCTTGCTCTACAATCCCACTTGAAAAATCAAAATTTGAAACACAATTGTGTCAAGATGATTTCTTTACCCTCTTTTATATATCTAACTAAAGGGTAATTTGATGTAAAACGTGACCACATGTCTTTCAGAAGCTCTGTCCAGCTTAGGTAAACCCTGACCACAAGTACTGGCAATTCGGTCATTCTCCCAACCACTAAGTCATTGTGTTGCCACAAGCCATCTTGTCGAAATGAAACAGTTTGCCCACAGCCACTGACCACAACAGATGTTCCCTTGCCTGACACTCTCCTCAGCATGTGTGTTCTGTTGAGTCTAGAGCCAAGATACTTTCATAGACTGGCACTATGTAACAAAAACAAAGAGAGGGAAATTCTACTATGGTGTCTTCATTGGTCTGTGACAGGATTCAGATCGAGGTAGCCCTGTTTAAGCCTGGCAGCCTGTTAAACCGCATTAAAAACATCAGTGTCCTGGATGGAATGCAGTCAAATAATCACCACAGGTTGCACAGACATGCTGGACCGCATCAGTGTCGCGACCTGAACGAGTCCCGCCGCCCCAAACCCCAATCAAGCGTGTCGACAAACGGGCAGTGCTGGCCCCCAGTGCCCTTTGGCCCTCTGGTATGTTTGTGGAACACGCAGGAGGGTAAGAAGGTGACGGCCTGTCGAGATGCCAGGATGACTGGGAAGGCTTTGGGAAATGTCTCGCCAGTGTGCAAACGCACACTGCCGCCCGGGGGGTGCCGGCCTTCTTGGGAACTGGACAGAAAGGGACGGGGGTCTGACAACAGGCTGAGTGTGCGCTGATAGATAGTTTGTCCAAGGGATGTACCAGATGTTGACTCACACTGGTTTGCTAATCGGGAGCCACAAGCCCCTGGAGCCATGAGTAAACAGGAGCATCTGCCTTTCTCTGTCACCACAGGGAAATAGAATTGGGCTGGGGAGGGGCACCAGTTTGGGTACATATGAAAGCTGAAGAAGAGTAATGAAGTTGTGAGAAATTCAAATGGTGTCTAGTTAAAGAACAGCAGAACAATAAAGGCCTGAAGCTCCCCTAGACCTCAAGCTCAAACTGTTTATGTCTCAATCAAGGATTAAGGTGGTTTTTTAACTGGGAGCTCAGTGGGAACAGGGAACACCCCTTCCCACCCACCTGTCATTGTAAATAAGAATCTCTTCTTAATTGACTGCCTGCTGAAATAAATGTTAGTGAGGTACCAGCTACAAACAGAACAATTAAAATGATTGACAGTGTTCTACCAAGCCGCAGAACACTGCTTGTACATTTTGAAAATTTAGGTAGACCATCTTCTCTTTAATTGCCTTCTAAAACTGTTTGAAACCAAAAATGAGTGCAAAATGCATCTAACTTTTGTTAGTCTTACAGCAGTTTGAATATAGTTATAATACAGACAACCCAACAAGGCCCTTTTCTTGCATCTCCATCTCCTCTCATAAGTCTGTTGCAATCTGTTACTCAAATAGTGACAAGATTATGATAATGCAGCGAATCAATTCCCAGAAGTGGATTTACAGCAGCTCTATGACTTAACTGGAAACCTTCATTGACTGACATATAACTGATAACTATGAAGCAGGAAGCAGACTACAGATAGCACTCTCCGTACGCAGAGCAGCAGACAGAGGCTGTTAAACACATTTACACTCCAATAACTTTCACAAGTCAGAGGAGTCATGGAGAGAGAGAGAGGAAGAGAGAGACGGCAAACTGCCTGGCCAAGTAGATCAACAAGGAGCTATTGATACCAGAGATCTGTGCTGGTGTCAGTCTGACAGCCAAACAGGATCACAATTGTGGTTTGTGCCAATAACCTTGTTGACCTTATTTAACCTTGGATTTGGCCAGCTGAGAGCTCAGACTACAAGTGTCCATTCACAAAGAAAATTGGGAAATCCATGTTTGTGTTAGAACACTCTGAATCTGACTATTGACATGGACTTTATGACCAAAATTATACGGGCACCCTGTTTATCATGGTTTGCACTGCTTCCTTTCCTTGAAATGAGGGGAAATTGTTGTTGCAACAGTGTGAGGATAATACCTCCTGATAACAAAACAAGATCTTAAAAGAAATGGTTCTCAGATTTGATTTTAATCAAATCCAACACCTTTGGGATAAACTGGAACATTGATTGAGAGCCAGGTTTTATCTCCCAACATCTGTGCTCAGCCTCACTAAAGCTCTCATATTATGCCAACATTCAATGTCAATACATTAAGTAGTATGCAAAGGTGTGCAGGTCATGGAGATGGTTCATGGCATGTAGCATGTCAGACTTTTATGCAGAAGACCAGAGTCACAGACATATTTGCCTTTGTATTAACCATAACCATGATCATTCCTTGACCTTCCTTGACCAGATGTTTTATTTGCCGAACCTTAAGCATACCTTGTCTGTTGTTCATTTACCTTACCTTAACCATACCATAGTTGCTACACAAAAAAATCTAGAAACGATTTTACAGTAAGAGCATTAGCATAGGACATGAGAGACAGTCATACGTATTTAGGGGTTTTGCAGAATTGTCCAATATTAACATNCCTTGACCAGATGTTTTATTTGCCGAACCTTAAGCATACCTTATCTGTTGTTCATTTACCTTACCTTAACCATACCATAGTTGCTACACAAAAAAATCTAGAAACGATTTTACAGTAAGAGCATTGGCATAGGACATGAGAGACAGTCATACGTATTTAGGGGTTTTGCAGAATTGTCCAATATTAACATTCCTGTCTGGTGATAGGGTTGGGCCGAATTGGAGCAAATCCCCATAGTCATGTTCCAAATACTTGTGGAAATCTTGCCTTCCTAAAGGTTGACGCTGTTGCAGAAGCATAGTTGGAATGAGATATGCTGTGTCCATTTACCTTTGGGAAAGTTTGGGTTATTTTAGAAATTTTATGTGGTGAAATTGATATATCAGGTTTTTATTTCAGGTTTTTGTATTCAAAGTACTTGTAAAAGTAGTTCTCGGACTCTTCAGGTGTGTGACAGAGGGCATTAATGTAAACTTGTGGTTAGACATAAAGCAAGAGACACACTTGAGGAGCCAGGCACCTTTCTCAGTCTGTCTGGTAACAGTATGTGTGTANTGTGTGTGTGTGTGTGTGTGTGTGTGTGTGTGTGTGTGTGTGTGTGTGTGTGTGTGTGTGTGTGTGTGTGTGTGTGTGTGTGTGTGTGTGTGTGGTGTAATTACAGCCAGGTCCCCGGCGTGGAGCCCAGTAGAAGTATCGTCAGTCTGTCTGTGGCATGCAGTGGTGCTGACCTTCCCTCTCTCCTCTCCTCTCCTCAGGCCTGGTGACTCTCTGACTGGCTCTGGCTCCACCAGACACCCCACCCCACTGCACCGCTCACACACAGGTGCTAACAGGACAGCTGGCTGCTCTCTGTGTTTGTGTGACATGTCCGCTGAACTTCTCTTTATGCACGTATCTGCCATTGATCACATTAAACAGCAAATTCACGATTTTTGATGGTAATTAGATTTTGTCTGTAGTAGGCAATATTTGAGGATATGATGGCTGCTTGAGTTTGACATATCCTCATGATGTTAGTATAAACACTTCTCAAAACTGTTTCAACATGAGCTTTTACTCAGCCATTATATCACGACATGAAAATTGCATGTGTGTGTGTGTGTGTGTGTGGTGTGTGTGACGGTGAAACCAATAATCCAGCTGGCTCCAGACGCTATTTACCTGTCTGTTTGTTCAACTATCCAACTATCCAGCTCTTACATCTCCATGCTGGGCTGTTGGTTCACACACACGCACACACACACACACACACACACACACACACAGCACTATAATGAGTGAGTCTGACATTAATCCGCAAGGGTTTTGGTCCTCAGCAGGGCAGGGCTCAGGGCCTTGAAGATGAAGCAGAGATGGACTTGTGTAATATAACACGAGAGGAGAAAAACGGGGGAGAAAAATGTCAGGTTTATCAAACAATCTGGTCAGTATGAGTCATAAAGATCCAGGGCTTACTGTCAAATTTTAGTTCTGCACAGGACTGTTGTGTCTGTATTTTATCATCTGCATCTGTGATCATATTGCTAACAGTATGTGTGTGTGTGTGTGTGTGTGTGTGTNGTGTGTGTGTGTGTGTGTGTGTGTGTGTGTGTGTGTGTCAAAGAGCGTGTCTGTACAATTTTGCATGTCTCTGTTTGTGTATACAGCATGTGTTTTAAGTGTGTGTCCAATCAGCGAGTCTGGAATGTCTCAGGACATTGTGAATCCTGATGATCAACATTGGGATCCTGTGTTACATGTGCTGCAAGCTCAGGGTGCGTTTACCCAGAGCAACTCTGATTCTTTTGTTGACAGTCGCTTTGAAATGTCATACCAAATGTGTGGTACAATTAGATGATCATTCTAATACCTGAGATTTGAGCAGTATCAAGGGAGAGATGACATTTAATCATTTAATGGGTTGTTGTAATATACCTATGTTCAGTTATCCCAGGTTAATTGTTTATATGGAATAGAATAGTAATTTCAGTATGATATGATGGCAATAATTAGTAATCAGGCAAGAGTAAATACACATAATCATGGAAATAGGGGAGATTCCTGTGCATATAGTGTATACTGCTGTATACTACTACTGTGCGTGCTTTGATTTGTCAACTTGATCAGGGACTGCAAATGGAAATTTGCGTTTTGTCTAAATATGGTATATTACAACATAGATAGGGATAGATTAGGGTCAATTGAAATAGAAAGAGATTGCAAGTGGGAGCTTGCAAAATAACTCAGGTAAANTGTGTGTGTGTGTGTGTGTGTGTGTGTGTGTGTGTGTGTGTGTGTGTGTGTGTGTGTGTGTGTGTGCCCGCATGTGTGCCTGAAAACCCACCATCACCACACCCCCTCCCCGTCACTGCATCCAGGGGGATTTATTTGACCCCTTATTGCCAGCGGTGAGCCTGTGGTGGAGATGAAAGCATGCCTTCCCAG
>JANJYP010013830.1:0-16225 GCA_024605115.1 Rastrelliger brachysoma | reverse complement strand
TTGAACTGTTTTTCAGTGACTTTTTGGGTCCATTGGTTAAATTTAAACCAGGAATCAGTCTGAATAAAATATTTTAATACAATCTTAGCACTGATACTGGAAGCATTAAAATAAGAAAAACTTTTCTTGTTAACATTCATATGTTGTTACCTCTCATACAAACTTTTTTTTAGTGTTACACTTTACACTCTATGTCTTTGTGTCCTTCCTTTGTTTTTGTTATTAAGTCTTATAATATGCATCCCTGTCTTTGACATCCCAGTCCAAACCCATCAGCCAGTGTGGAGTTGCTGCAGGAAGTGTCGATGTCTCGCTACATCCCACACCCTGCTCTCGTGGTGTCTGTCACACTCACGTCTGTGCGCACAGAGACTGGCATCACATTGAAAGCCCCGCAGCAGGTAAGACACACAAACACACACAAACATAGTGAATTATAAACAGATATAGATGTGTGAATCCTTGCTTTACGTTTGTTTGTCCATCTCAGGCCTGCATGGCAGAGAGCATCATGTTGAATCTGGCTGGCCAGTTGATCATGCTACACAGGGACCGTTCGGGGCCGCAGGTACGAGAGAAGGAGACACCTGCCAACAATAAAAAACAGGTGAGCTAAAACACCTCAGATAGATTTCTAATGCTCCAGCTTTTTCAACTGGTTTCCCCTTTTATTCAGAAACTATGTCAGGAACTTATTCAGAGATCAGATGCACAGTATAAAAGTATTGTAGCTGGTTACAGTCTTTAAAGGACGTCTTCTACAACTAACAAGCAACTAAAGCAAGGTGTTAAGTGGATGATGTTTGTTTTTTGTAGCAAATCCCTTTAACTATATTCTTTCTTGTCTAGCTACCATTTTGTCCTCCGGTAGTGTTGGCCCAGTGTGTGGAGAACGTGTGGACTACCTGTCGCTCCAACAGGAAGAAACGTCACCTGCTGGAGGCCCTGTGGTTGTCGTGCGGTGAGGCAGGAATGAAAGTCTGGTTGCCGCTGTTCCCCCGAGACCACCGCAAGCCTCACTCCTTCCTCTCCAGGCGCATCATGCTGCCCTTCCACATCAACATCTACCCACTGGCCGTGCTGTTCGAGGATGCCCTGGTGCTAGGGGCAACCAATGAGACTGTGCTGTACGACGGGCTGCAGGGCTCCTCGGAGCCACTGGAGGCACTGTTCCCCTTCTGCACCGTAGAGAGAACCTCCCAGATCTACCTCCACCACATTCTGAGGCAGCTGCTGGTTCGCAACCTGGGTGAACAGGTATGTCGGTTCTCCTGTTTAACATGTTAATCACACACACAGGGTTTGCATTTAATGAACCATGGAAGTGGAAATACAAACTGCTCTGTGTCACGATCACATTGTGAGCTTCTGTTTGCACACCCACAAAACACACAAACCAAGTTCTTTCCTCTCATCAATGCTCCCTCTCCTGCAGGCTTTGATGCTGGCTCAGTCGTGTGCCTCCCTCCCCTACTTTCCCCACGTCATGGAACTGATGGTGCATGTGGTGCTGGAAGAAGAGGCAACATCGAGGGAGCCCATCCCTGACCCCCTGCTGCCCACCGTGGCCAAGTTCATTACTGAGTTCCCCCTCTTTCTCCAGACCATCGTCCACTGTGCCCGGAAGACGGAGTACGCCTTGTGGAACTACCTGTTTGCTGCTGTGGGGAACCCCAAGGATCTGTTTGAGGGGTGTCTCATGGCTCGGGATCTGGACACAGCAGCCTCCTATCTGATTATACTCCAGGTAGTGACACACACACTACATGCACCCTGCTTTTTATAGCATAATACAGAGATTATCAAACTTTTTTTTGCCTTTTAGATGTCATGACATAAAATGCTCCATCTTTTTGTCTCTTCTCCCATTCCCTCCCTTCATGTGAAGAACATGGAGGTTCCAGCAGTGAGCAGGCAGCATGCCACTCTGCTCTTCAACACAGCGCTTGAGGAAGGCAAGTGGGACCTCTGTCGGCACATGATCCGATTCCTCAAAGCCATCGGCTCTGGAGAGATGGAGACTCCGCCCCCAACTCCCACCACACAGGTGAGGAGATTCACATCATTTCAGTACACATTCCTTTTCCTGTTCCTCACTACTTTTCTTTGACTGGCTTGAAAAAATTTCTCCTGTTGCAACAATCTGGTTAGTAGTCTTACACACATCATGGAGGAAATCTTTGTGTAAGCATGAACTCACTCTGACTGTTTCTCTGTTTTGTAGGAACCAAGCTCAAGTGGGGGTTTTGAGTTTTTCAGAAATCGCAGTATCAGCTTGTCTCAGTCAGCTGACTCCATCACTACGGGCAAGTTCAACCTGCAGAAGACCTTCAGCATGCCCGCTGGGCCCTCTGCTAAAGGGTATGGACACACACACACAAATATGTAAACCTTAGATTTCAAGTGAGCAGTGTTTATAAAATCTTCTCTATCACTAAGTCTTTCCACATTGTCTTTCCTCTTTCCTGTGTTGATTCCTTCCAGTCGGGAGGTGGAGTGTGCAGAGAACATGTATATTGATATGATGCTCTGGCGCCACGCCCGGCACCTCCTGGAGCAAGTACGCCTTCGTGACCTGGGGTGCTTCTCGGCACAGCTGGGCTTTGAGCTCATCGGCTGGTTGTGTCGTGAACGAAACCGTGTTGCCCGTGTTGAGGATTTTGTTCTGGCATTAAAGCGCCTGCACAAGGATTTTCTCTGGCCATTCCCTGTTATTCCTGTGGGAAGCATCAGCTCACCGCTGAAGAACGGACGGTGCCGCACCGGTGAGTGAGTCAGGATCTATCTGGGAAATGTTTTTCAAATGGCTCTTTTGAATTTTTAGTTGTTTGTTTCACACATTAGATAGATCATAAGCAGCGTCTTTTACAGCATCTTTGTCTTTATGTCCATTACATCACACTGCTTGTTGTTTTGATTTAAGTTCTGAGCACACGGCTGTTGAAGTCACAGTCAGCTGACAGCTTGTTGAACAGCGACATGGACACAGTGCCCCCTCAGGCAGCTCCCAGCAACCACACCTGGCTGGACGGGATCGGACAGAGGACCAAAGACATGGACACGGCCTCGTCCGCTCACTCCAACCAACACTCACCACAGACACATGACGCCTTCCTGTCGCTGCTCACCAACAAAGGTAATAAGGCCTGAACAGCTGATCTCTGTCCATGTTCAGTCACAGATGTGATGTACCTCTTATCCCTCACTACTTGTGTTGTTATTTTAGTCAGTGTGAAGTGCTCACCAGCTTTTTTTTCCACAACCCTTCTCTCTCTGCTCCCTCTAGTGGAGGAGTACAGTATTGGCTCAGCCACAGACTTAACAGAGACCAGTTCAGTGGTGGATGGTGATTGGACAATGGTTGACGAGAACTCCTCGACTCTGAGTCTGAGTCAGGCCGAGCTGGAGCACATCTCCATGGAGCTGGCCAACAAAGGTCCACACAAGTCACAGGTACAGCTCAGGTAAGATGACATCACCAAACATTACAGTGTCACAAGTGATAAGAAACGTGTTGCAGTATTCTAGTATCTTATATTATCATGATGATTGTAGAAGTGTGAAGCCAGTGTTTGACAGCTACGCCTCTGTGTGATTTTCAGGTATCTCCTCCACGTGTTCATGGAAGCGGGTTGTCTGGAGTGGTGTGTTGTGATTGGCTTGATCCTACGGGACGCAAATGTCATCAAGCAGGTGATCAGCTTCCTGGACAGCCCAGAGGTTGCTGCAGAAACTGTGCAGAGTGTCCGGAATGGCTTGTTGGCTGTCGACACGTGGGCATCTACTGACTGGTGGGTGTAACATGTGACCTTTCCAGATGTGTATTCATTTTTCTTGTTTTAAGCTGACACACTCACACCCAATATTGTTATAAAAGCCTATGTCTTTCTCATGTTACTCCAGCCTGGGATACAAACCATTTCTCAACCTGATCCAGCCGCACCTACAGCAGCTGATGGATTCTGCGTCTGAGCAGGTGCAGCCCGAAGCCTTCCAGCCCACCAGCCAAAACACCAAACTCAGCGGCTCTGAGGGGCTGGGAGGCACCGCTTTACCACGTCCTGAGGACAGCAGGGGAGCAGTGGCTCCACTGGGCCTGGCCCTGCCCTCACTCGAACCTACTGGAGTCCCTTCTGAGGACTGTCCTCCTGAGCAGACAGAGGAGCAGGGAGACGAGGAGGGAGCATATGACTGCACCTTGTCCTGAACTCAGGAGCCTCATCTGGACTCTAACCTGTGAGCTTTGGGCCCGCCTGAGAAAGGGAGGAGGAAGCTGGACTAGAAGTAGACTTTATTTTTGTGTCTGCGTGTGTGTATGTGGGTGGAGGTGTGTGTGAGACTGTGTGTGTGTTTGTGTGTGTGTGTGTGTGCACAGAAAGTACCTCTCCTGCAGGTTCTTGCTTCAGTCAGTATTATCCACTCTTCAGATTTGCCCTTCATGTTGACTGTGGATACTGAGTGACAGACAGACCACCTGGCACAAAGACATGACAGCACAACCAGAGAAAGAGTTCAGTCTTACAGCTTAGCAGGCTTATTTCTCCCAAAATATGCTGTTAGAAAAAAGGTCACCTGTGTGCGTGTGCATGTGTGTGTGTTTCTATGTGCATTGTGGTGTTCAGAAGCTGTAGACCAGCACAGAAAAGTACAGGCTTCCTATTCCAAGACAGATGTTTTGTGTGCAACTTTTCTTTGGCACTAATTTAAGTGCAACTGGAGACTTTGAAATGTTTTTTTCCCCATAGTCCAGACAAAAAGCTCCATTGTTTCTTTTTTTGGTTAATGCAAGCAGTGCAAGGATCACTTCAAAGAAAAAAAAAAAAAGAAACCCTGTGTATTTGATCATCATGCTACGTTGCTGAGGATAATGTAGAACAAAGCTCTAGTCGTGAACCATTCACAAGATGCACTGAAGTGTGTCTGAGCCTACAGTTAAGTGTGCAGTTATGTTTGTGTGCACAGGGGGTGTTTCATACTTTCATACCTCATATGATTTTAAAATATTTTGTGATACCTTTTTCAATAATGTAACAGTGTGCAACAAGATGACATTATTTTTCTATTGATCACACCTCTGTCCCTTCCTGTAAAAAGCAGTCATGGTATGAATTCTGTGTAATTCTTGAGAAGTGACGACCTTAAGGTTTCTAAGAAAATGATCTCTGAGGAAAAAAAATCCACTATTGCAAGTGCAGACTAGTTTCTTACCACTGATCAATACCTGCATTCATGTATTTTTCATGCACCAGATGAGGTTGTAACAACGCCACAACCTTTCTGAAGTCCAGGTCCTAAAAGTGTCTGAGCCTAAATCAGCTGCTCTTCTTCAGGTGGGGCCCAGACAACAAGCAAAGCAGATTGATGCTGAACCGGCCAGATTTCAGGCTGCAGTGCAGTGAAGGGCCTGGGCAGAACAGACGCTATAAAAACCAAATCATATGATGCTTTATCCAGCTTTTAAACACAGATTTGTGTTTGTCTGAGAGACTGAAAGTGTGTGTCCTATCATCAGTAAGGCAGATCATGAATATTGTTATTAAAGCCATCCAACTCTGTAGATTTTGTACCTAGCCCTCGTTGCGAGAACATCATTTGTTTCCCGCTTCAGTAGTGTTAACAGTGAACATCAGTATCTTTTTATTTTTTCTTCATATGCAATGGACCCCAATCATATGAAAAGGACTCATATTTCGTCCAATCCCACGCTTCTTATACTCTGAGGGTCCGACAATGTGCATATCCAGTCACTGACATGCTCGAGACAATGATAACCGACTCCGCCACGACACACGTGCACTTTAGTGCTCCTGTGTGGATTCCTGAATACGTGCATCACATCGTATTGAAAACGTGTTGACGCAGCATGTGTGGTGACTTTCATCACATGAAATTGAGTTTTATTGTAGTAGTCCTCATTATTACGATTATTTATTGGCATTATAGCTGAGTTATAATTGCTGAATTGATACCTGGAGATGTGCTTGGTTTTTTTGTTTATTTTAGATGAATGATAACAGATCCTTTAGTTAATCAAAGTCGTATATTGGCTCTCTACCACAAGCACTAAAGGTTTATCAAGGATATGTCAGTATTATATTGTGCAATGTATTGAAATGTTACTCAGCTTTATTTTTTTGTGTTCACTGCTTTCTTTTTCTGTTTCCTCCCCCATCTGTTCACTCTTACTTTTCACGACAGATCAAATTATATTTTACAGATTTGTTTTGCTCTCTTTTTTCTGGCAAGATGAGTCGGGTTTGGTATTAGTTAAAAGGAAAAGGCTGGCAGTATTCATATTTCTTACTGACAACAGATCTCATGGGCAGAAGGTGTGTGTGTGTGTGTGTCTGTTCAAAGCCTGGTATATCATATTCTTCTGAACCATAGGCCCCTGTTGTCCAAAAAGTATTAAAAACACATCAGTGACTTTATTGATAACCTGATTCACTCACCCTGAAGGCAGTGGTTACTATGGTTCATTTGGAAACGGCTCCAAAGACTAAGAAGTGAAGATTTCCTGTAACGACGGAAAGAGAGTAGCTCTTTGTACAACAAACACCGTTCTCAGTTTACAGAGCTTTGCCACTTTGTTTTTCTACACATTACAAATTCTTGACTTTGTATTGAAATACTTTGAGAATTTATTATGTAGTGCAAAATTCATATGTTGTGATCTGTAGTACAACAAACTAGCAAAGCTCTATAAATATGTGTTTTGGCCTCTGCCATACAAGACACTACTCTCGAGACTGAAAATCACGTCACTGTTTCTAAACAAACTACAATAGCCATTGCTTTCATGATGAAACAATATGTCATGTTTTGGAGAACAATGGAGGTCTACAGCACAGAGGGTTACACTGTATCGGCTTTGGATACATAGTAGAGTACGTTTATTGTTGGTTTGGTTCTTCACATGGGATTTGTTGACAGTGAGGAAAAAACTAACAAAAGTGGACAGCCTTAGCGATTGAAGATTTTAATTCTGTTTTTATAAATCACCTTTTATTGTTAGAGCACTAACAAAAAGGGCAAAATGACTGCAGTGTTGTTGACTCTTATGTCCTGTTATCACTCAACATGAATCCTGTCTGTCCCTCCCTCGGTCTCCACTTTGAACAAGCCTACAGCTACACTACGCTGCTCTGCTGTAAGCTTTACTTGAAAACGTAAACTTGATGAACCAAAGACTTTAACGTCCAGAGGCCTTCTGTTTTAACTGGTTGCTTCAATTGAGCGCAAGTCATTATGCAGAGGGAACAAAACCTCACACTCAAAACCTCCCCCCTCATCAAAAACATAACCATTGACGCACAGAACTAATGCTGACGGCATATGAGACAATTTCCTACGGAAATGAATATTTCAGATCTTTTATGGTTTCCTTCTCTGCGGATGAGGAGTGGTCACATGGTACGCGGCTTTTAGTCCACTCAGGTGGACAGTGCTCCCTCCCACCCACCCACCTGTGTACAGTTTAAAAAGTATTGCCTGCTTCCTGTCTCAGGTCAGTTTTATTTCTGGGGCAGCAGCAGACATCCTCAATGCAGTGTAAAGATACTTTCTTGTACATTTGCCTTTTCTACTCATGTTTGGTTTTCTACTTCATTTTTTCCTTGTACATAAAAGACCAATAAATTATTTTTAAAAATGGTCAGTTTGCTTCATTGAGTACCAGTCTGTAAGTATAATGTGTATAATCTGTTGTTTGCATGTACATGCAGGTGTTATAAACAAGACAACAACAAGAAACATTAACATAAGCTTTTTAATTGTTGTAAGTGCTAATTTAATTCAAGCTTTTTGCATAATGTAAAAATCATCCCGTCCATTCAATAAACGGATACCCTGTTAACCAGATCAAATCCCAATACTCCGAAATTTCAATCACTAATCCCAACTAAAAGACAAATGCAGTTTCTATTTTTTTTGTTTTGTTTTTTTTTTTTTTAGAAAACCGTAAAACAGCAGTTCAAAGTGTCAAATCAACCACAAAGACAAAATGATCAGTCTTTTAGAAACATCTTAATTCAACATTTAGAACAAAAACTGAAATAACAGTTATGAAAATAGGCATGAGTGAAAATGACAAAACACAGTTCAGGTAACTATAAGGAAACAAAAGTGTCTTTAAAAAAAGAAAAAAAAAAACATCCATCAACAACAAGAGTTAAGACATTTCAGCGTATATCCCAGAATATATTTGTTACAGTTTATTTTTCAAACTGATATGGACATTTGTGTGTGAGGACGACTCAAATCTGTTTTTCTTTTTATTTCATTTTGATCCTTTACTGTTTGTTAATTGTGTCCAAGTGTGACTGGTCAGCCTCTTGGTCTTTAACGGAGTAACGTTAATACATTAGTTTCTGTCATAAAGTCACAATTTGAAACTCGGAGTTTGTTTCCTACGTTAAGCTCTATAGCAGCGCTCAGTGAATGCACAGCGGGAGCACCAACGCTGTAGGATGAGCCATTTCACAGCTTTTACATCAAAGGTCTCCCTCCGCCGTCCCACATTTACAGCAGTCCCCCCATATATAGTATTTTATCAAGAACAAACACACCTTTTTGTTATTCATCGACTATCATCCCATTTAATGTTAGAACTATGAACAAAAATCTCTAAAATTCTGCCACATATGAACAAGCTGAAGATGTTTGTTTTTTTTTTAAAGTTTACTACACATTTTCCATTTCTTTGCTTTCCATCAGTTTCCAACAAAAATCTCACTTTACGACAGATTATTAGAAAAATATTCATTTACATTTGTTAATAAAGCTTTTTCTCCCATAGACGCTCTGAATATCAACTCAAGCACAGATTTAAATGCATTTTCTGCTAAAGTCAGACACATGACGTAACTGTGAATATAAACATTTCAGATGCTCATCACTTTTCAGTAAAAAGAAATGTCAGATTTTTTTTCCCCTCCTTTCCAGATTAACCGTGTAGTTCATGTCTAACTCAGCCTGAAGAGAGAAAAAAAAAATAAAACAATAACTTCCTTCGCCGTCAGCAGCCCTGTTAATTCATTAACCATTACTGATGGGCAACAAAATACGAACTTAAAAAAAGGACACGAGCGAGGTGACTGATCACAAAAGGAAACGCTTGAGTCAGTCTGATAGTGTTTCTGTCTGCTGCTGTTCACAATGACGTCATTCCTAACAGATGTGGAGCAGCAGAGTTGGTGCAGCAGCATTTGGTACAGAGGCAGGAGTTATTGAATGTATTCAAGGACCACACTGATGTTTGAACCAATTTATATTACTGTCAACTATTGCTGAGTAATTTCCCATCAGGTGAAGGAGAGTATCTGTTCGTTGCCATAAGATATACATATACACACTGACATCCAACTTTGTAATAGATTACTTTCATCTCTTTATAATATAGGTTATGGCTATACTTTTTTTTTGATTGTGTTCAAATGTCTTTATATATATATATTTTTTTTTAAATTTCTCACTCTGCTGCTTTTGATTGAATCACACGCTCTTTCTCAGCAGATGGATTTCCATTTTATATTAACTCTTAATAGACTTCTCACCCATGTTGTTGACTTGTCTGCCTCATTTGACTACAACCTTTCAAACTTGATTTCAATCCGCTGCTGTTTCCCTCCGTTTATGCTTATCCTGTGTGACACATCATGCATAAAAAGAAAAGAGCATAGAAGGACAATCTGTTTTCAAATTGCCGAGTGCTACCAAAGGCTGTGATTCCCGACAGACGACAAATTCGCATACATACAAAGTCTGCACGGTGCGGCACTTAAGATAGCGTTTTAAGACCACTGAGATGTTTGTGTCCGCGTTGCAAAGTAAACATTTTGTGTCTTCTTTGGAAGCAAAACTTTTTAAGGCCTCCTTCATGTCAGCATTTCTCTTTTTTTTTTTTGTGTGTGTGTAACTGTAGCAGACAACACTGGATAGAACATGGCTGGGTGACAAGAGACAATCGGTTTTGCTCAGTTAAATCTCCCAAATGCAAAAAAAAAAAAATCTCCCAACCTTTTACAACCTGATCCCACCTTTGATTATATAAAAAGGGGTCAAAATTCCAGCAAGCGACTATGACATTATGCTGTGTTTAATGGAATTCATCAGTGTGTGGGACGGTAATCCTGACTGTTTTAGATGCACAGCGATGATTCATCAATCATGATGGAAGCGACCTGTTTAGATACATCTACAGGAGAGGTAGCCCTCAGACAAACATGCTTCAAACACCATCACACTCTCTCTCTCTCTCTCTCACACCTTTCAACCGTGTATATATTATTTAAATCTCTCCCAACTACAACATTCAAACAAGTCTTTGTGAGAACATTAATAACCGTTATCTCTGTAAAGTTTAAATTATTGTAGAGGTAGTGGTGACACTAACTGTAACGATGGGTCCGCTATGTGAAGCAGACACGTCATACTAAGTGGACTGCGGCTGAGCTGTTTTATTAGACGACAAGCTGCAGCGCCACGAGATGAGCGACATATTAGCAACATGCACCATGAAAATATGAGTGGACGAAAGTTGACACTGTAAAGTTGTCCTCAGCAGCGTTGACTCCTTACCATGTTTAGATATGATCTTTAGATATGATGTAAGTGACGTCAGAACTTTAGTGGTACCACATTGGCTGGATTCTCCTCTTTAACCCCTGGCATTACATTCTCATTCTCTCTACAGCAGCCCCTCAGGTCTTACCCTAAAACTATCTGGATCTGTAAATGTTTTCTGGCAACATGCTATGGCTCAGTAAATTTCTAATAACATCTTGAAGCGCACTATGTATGTTTGGTGCCAATTATAAGGAAAGTAGGAATTTGCTTTGTATAAAAAAAAGTAAATATTAATCAATTTATTAATGCAAGCCTTATTCTCCTTGTGTGCTACAAGGCGTGTTTGCTTATAGAATAAAATCACTAATGTCAGCTGGGAATCAGTTGGAATAACTAACTAGAAGTAAACCAATTAAAAAGTCTCTATTTTCCCACATAATTAAATTACATAGTTTTTACATATTTCTTGAAAATTACAGATCCATAAAAAGCAATAGCTGCACTCTTTGCTTTAATAACTTGAATCATTTACTAATTGCTCCAGACAGATATTAGATGTAGCTGCACACATGCTATTCCTGTTTAGTTTCAGTGGTACGACTGACTAAATCGCATCAAGTTCTGATTAACTTCTTTCCATCTGCAGCCAACATGTTGAGTCATATGGACTGGTTCCTTCTCTGTCATTACATAAAAGATTAAGTTCATTCGTGCTGCTGGAGACAGCTCACAGCCCAAAGCCAAATACTATTACAATAACAGTAAATGTAGATAATCGTTAGTACGCTCTGCTTCACATCAAAGTGTTGGATGCCGACGCTGTTAATGAGTGTGGATTTGCATTGCTGGTTTCCCACCCGTTCACCCTCAAAGGCTCGGGGAATCATTTTAAATCTCACAACGTTTTGTTGGGTTTTTTTTTTAGTGCTGCAAGTCTTCACTTCCCAGTTATGGTGTTGTCAGACTTTGAAAGAAAGACATGAGGTTTGCCTGAATATATCAGGACGAATGCTTTAAGACCTCAGAAAAAGACCTTATTGCTCTTTGAGCAAAATCTTACTATTTTCAGGGACACCTTGACATTTTGATTTTAGCCAGCTTTTTTTTCATTTAACAGGCACAGTTTTCTGCATTTGCATCTCTGACAATCACAGCAGATTGTTGGGATTCCCCATTGAAACACAGGAGCATTATGTGCTGCAGATCAAGGGTCTTAGTGAGGAATCATGATGAGCAACTTCACAGTTAACTGATTAGCTAGTACAAAAACTATTTGCTCATAATACAATAAGTGGTGTTGACAAAAAGTGACTTTCAAAGTGTCAAAGTTTCCAGTTTAAGTCAGGAGAGAGGTTCAAAGAAACGCAGGTTCTTTGTTTGCCCTCCCGAGCAGATCCGTCAGTATTCCGCTACAACTACAGTGCAGATAGTGGTGGTGTTATTTTTGCAGAGGAAGCCGGGGAAACATCTAGTCTGAGAACGGCCCGAGCGGTTTGCTGATGAAAGAGAGAGAGAGAGTGGGGAGAGGTAGTCATGCGACGTTATTCATTCAGGAAGAGTGTTAGCATGAGAGAGGAAGAACAGGGCGGAGGAGCAGGGGCGGGAGTGAGATAGAGTGAGTAAAGCAAAGGCACGAAAGATTGAGTACAAAAAAAAAAAAAATTAACCCCTTTGTTTCAGTAACCCAGGAGTGAGCACAAGGCTTGTAGTGGCCAGTGCGTCGGTCAGTGAGTTAGTCAGTCTGTAAGCTGGTCAGCTCAGCTCTGGCATGCCTCGACGCATCTTCCTGCTTGGTTAGCTACAGTACTAAGCCTACTGACACAGTGATGGGGGTCTCTCAGGCAGGCTGGGAGGCAGCAAGTGTGAGTGTGTGTTGTTGTGCGTGTTTGTGCCAGAGTGAGAAGGCAGCAGGGCCAGTTCTCAGTATTGTCCCTTGAAATCTCTTCTGTCTGCTTGTCTTGGGGGGGCGGGGGGGCATGTAGCCCTCAGCTCTCCTCAGCGTCAGCCTCTGCAGTGTGAGTGTGGACCTCAGTATCGGTACATGTCGTAAGTACTGACCCAAGATGAAGGAAAAGCCCACGTGGGAAACCTGTGGAGGATTTCCTCCAGCTGAGCAGTCCTCTGGTCTTTCCCAAAGAAATAGTGAGCGGAGATGGCGACCGAGATTATTCCCTCAGGGCCTGACGGGTCTGGGTCTATAGGAGGCTGACAAAAAGAGAAAGAAAATCCTGAATAAGTCAATACACATTATCTACATCATGTAAGAGGTGAGAAGAGCAGAACTAGCTGGTTTTCCACCCCCTGAGAAAAATCACATCACCTTTAGCTTATATGTTCCATGTTTTTAAGGTGTCATGTTCATCTAAACCCTGAGAAGGGCATGTAGTCACGTAATTCAAACAAATAAATCTCCAAACTTTATAGTTTATAGGTTTTCTCATGACAAAAATGCTTTGTTCTCAAACACAGTCCAGCTGTGTTCTGGCAGGATCTGATCTCCTGCAGGCATCACAGAAATCCAGAAATGTTAGGAATGAAAAGAAGGTCTGAAAGAAGTCCTGATTGCTGTTGCATGTGTGTTAAGTCTAAGAAGCACAAAAGGACCACAGTAACTGAAGATGTGGCCTGGACCATAATCCTGAATACATAAGTTACAAAAATATTTATAGGGATATGTTCAGTATTTGACACTCAATAAGGATTGTCATTATCACATTTGAAATATTCCCATCACAATTTTTCTTCCAAACAGAGCAATGGTGATGCTTTCTTAGATTACCTCCACTCACCAAAAGCTGTTTAAATAATTCACATAACAGAGCAGGGATATGAAATGTTAATAAGGACAACAAGTGCGGAATGTCCCTCCAAGCTGCAGGCAGTACCTGTATTTCAAACCAGAAAGTCCATGTTGGGGCATCAAGGCCATGGGAATAGAAGATAAAATATTCTCCACTCAGGTCAAACTGGGGTGTCCCGTCCCCAAAAGACCAGGTGGAGAGACTGGCTCCTCGGTGAGGCATCAGATACAGGGACATGTGACTTGGGCCTGTACAGGACAGCAAAACAAACATCACCATGCACATACATACATACAGATACATCCAGGTCAGATAGTTCTGCTGAAGATATAGGAAAAATAATGCATTATTTAGATTTTATATGCATTATTGATAGTTTAAATCTGACAACACCTGTGCTGTAACAGTTGGAGCACCAGACACCCAAAAATGTAACTGAAATCTAAACAAAAGCTTAATTCATCCTGATCAGAAATTACTTGAAAGTGCAATTCTTGTAGCCTGAATTTTAAATTCTTTATCTGATTCAAGCGGGTGTTTGCATAGTTGTAATAAAAAATATAGATAGGCTATAAAAATTTCCATTTTCTCATTTTTTTTAAGTTAACAAAAAAAACAAAACAAAAAGAAAGTGCTGAAAGTCCACAGAATAATGGAAAGTTGAACATTGGATAAACAGCATCCAAACCCCCTAAAAAGGACTCATGGCAACATTGTTGAATTTCCAAGATCACAAATGAACTTTCACTCTCAGTAATTTAATGTAGTTTCAAAATGTCAAACTCTTGTCCAAGAACATTCCTTGCATTCATAATCTCAGTGCTGACTGTAAGCTCTCCCAAATAATGCGTCACTGAACTGGTCATATGGCTAAAGTCCAATCTGAGGTCACATGACACTGGTGTTTCAGAAAAGGTTTTTGATTTTGTCTTGTATCTGTCTGCAACTCCTCAATAGAAAATTTCTTGTTCTTTGTTAACGTTCAGTGGTCCTGACCTTTGACACTGAATGTCATCTTGATGGTTCCCCAGCTGGTCTCCTCTTTGGACGTCAGGCTGAACTCCAGCGGAGAGCTAGGAGACACTTCTGGAGCAGGAAGGTACCAGTTCTTCCTGGAAATTCACCAACATATGATAGAAATTAAGAAAAAATAAACAGCTGCACAAATGCAGAAAGCAACACTAATAAACAAAGAGCATAAGAATCTATGTTACTGACTTGCTGAGAAATTTCACCGGCAGGTACCAGGGGTAACCACAGAAGGGTCGGTCTTCACGGCAATGGGTGCGAACACTGTCGTTGATGTCGGGGATGTGAGGTGTGACGTGTTGTATGCCTGTGTAGTCAAAACTGTTGATCCAAAGACCTGAGTCTCGGCTCTCCACCTGGCCCTCGAGATTGTGGAAGGTCCGTGTTGTATGCTGCAGAGAATGGATAAAACATGCAAAAATATATCATTCCTTTAAATTTTCTTCCTTTTTCATATTCCTCTCTAAAACAATTTTTCTGAGGGATATTATCATAATTATAGCATTTTTCTATAATTACTATTTTCTCTAGCGTTTCCAAGAGGAAAAAAATTAATGTCAAAGTAAATTCATATGTTTACATGAACAATTTGTGCTTTTGTGTGTGTGTTGTGTCTTTTAACCTGCAGGAAGACTCGTTTTGGTCGTGGACTCTCTGGATTTCCAGAATAAGGAAAGAAGATGCTGCTGGACACCAACAGGAACATGACAATAAAGACTGAGGCCAGACCCGCCAGGATCCACTTTGTGCTCCGTACCAAATAGATGAAATGAAGCTGCGACACACATAAAAACACAATGTGTGACTAGAAGAACAATCTACACAGCGGTCTTTCTGAAATTATTGCCAATTTTGCCATTTTTCCCCCGTTGTTGTGCACAATGTGGGAACACTTACAAAAAAAGAGGAGAGGAAAATGGTTGCCAGGGTGACAAGGGTGGCAAGGACTACTTCTGGGGGTATCTCTGTGCCGCTGCGACCCATGATGGGTGTGAAAATCTCAAAGACCACCCATATGAGGAACATGAAGTGGACATATGGCAATGCCAGACCCAACAGATAGAGCACACTGTACTTCACTGATGCTCCTGCACAAAGACAGAAAGTTTGTTTATCAAGACTAAAACTAAACCATCAGGCACAACCCAGTTAAACTAGGTGTACAGTAAAGACCTTTTCACAGGAATGTATGACTAAGTAGAAGGAAGAGTGTTGTCAGTTCTCTTGTAGGCTGCAGCGTATATTACGCCTAGTGGTTTGTAAATAAATAAATTTAGAGTCGAACTTAAATTTTTACCTTTGTTTTTAAATTCCTTAGCTAGCAGCAGTCTGGTGGCTAGAGGAAAGGCCACCATCAGCATGGGTACGTAGGCTGAACACAGTCCCCGCTGGGTTAACCACACCAGACTGCAGCACCACAGCAGTAAGCTCACGTCGAAGTAGAGATCGCCCAGTTCCACCAGACGGACACCCTGCGTGGAAAACATGCACACGCAGATCAGCATACAGGGAATATGCAGACATGTTCTTTCAGTGTATTTCCTTCACTGTTTCTATTCCATCCTACTTTTAGTTTAAAAGTATTTAAAAAGACATCCAACTGTCCATGATTTTTAAATAATTCTTATACAAACTGAAACATATATGATAAATAATATTACTAGCTTTTTTTAAAAAAAAATGAAAACAGCAATGTAAAGCTTTTTTTTTTTTAGAATTGATGTGGATAACAGTTAAATAGGAACAAAGAATCATTGTTATAACTTGATGTCTTGTGGTTCGTACAACAGAAACTCCTCAGCCAGGTTTTTATTGTATCCTGAAACTAA
>JANJYP010013805.1:0-25164 GCA_024605115.1 Rastrelliger brachysoma | reverse complement strand
GTGTGTGTGTGTGTGTGTGTGTGTGTGTGTGTGTTCTCCCTGCTGGCTATTCAGCTATTCTGGGTCACTACTCCGCTGCGCTGTTATTTGCATATGATTAAGGCCGTTTTACATTCCATCCATCGGAATGAAAAATTTTCTGAATAATGTTGCTATTATTGGACCATTAAGACTTGAACCCGGAACCGACCTGAGGAGATTAGCTCGAAAAAGCATCGCCATAAACTTGACCTGTTTCATGTCGATTTTAATTTAGAGCGTCTCTCCATTTTTCCCTCTCCTCTCTGTCTCGTTTTGAACCAAAACGAAACGTTATCAGCGCCTCTCTGTTGTCTGTAGCCCAGGAGAGGGCTGCAGACTGTGGTTTAGGTGCCTTGGTTGCTCCACTGTGGAGTTCACGGTTCATTACGCGTCTTGTCAGTATTTTTCCTTAGACATGAGTGCACATTGCTTATCGAGACCCCTCCTCTCCTCCTCCTTTATTTCACTCAGAGTGCAGAGATTCAGCACCAATAAGGAGGTTTATTTTTGAAAGCTATAGAGGCAGCGGGTATTAAAGGTAGATTAGGGAGTGTTTCCTTTTGTGCAGATATCACAGATAACCACAGCCTTCATTATGTGCTCCACTGACTGTTGGCACTCCGGGGACATTGTAGTGCGCGCACAGGCATGACCCTAATGGTCCATACACTGCCGTTAAATAATGATAACAGCAACGATGATTAGAATTATGCAAATCTGGATTTTCGGCCATTAATAGCACGATTCATTTGTGCAGGAGACAGGGTTTCAGGCTATGAGACCATGTTTCAAAAAGTTAAACTGTCGCACAGAGTTTTGTGGAATGGCTTGGAGGAGTAGCGGCCATAACCTATGGATAACGGCGAGGGCGGTGGGGGGGAATCAAGTGTCCAAATTAAAGGGATTAGTTGGATAGTCGGACATAAAAAGTAATGAAGCGATTAGGCTAAATAATTTAAATCCGCGGACTTCCATATGGTTGAGTGGCTGGTCTGAGTGGAGGGCTCCAGAGGGAGAGAGAGAGGAGAGAGGGAGAGAGAGAGAGAGAGAGACGGCCACTGGCTTTTATGTTCTGGGCTGAATGGCAGGGCTGGGGCCCGACTGGGAAGACCCCCACCCCGCCGCGCATGCACTCCACCATCCCCGGCCCTTATGTCTGATTATGGAAATGAGAAAGATCACCCGGAAGATAATACTTCATTTAATCCAGAAACAGAATTAAATAACACAGACGCCACTTGTGCATTTAAGTGTCTCTTTGAACGCCTTGTTGTATTCTCCCGGGGATTCAGTTGTCAAAAGTTTTTTTTTTTGTTAATAGATAGGTCAGGACTTGAAATGACGCCTTATGGTATATGGAAATAGAGTGAGTTAAAACCCTTGGGTTTCTAGGTATATGAAGAAAATTATGTTGTGCTCCGGGGCACTGATGCAGATCTTTAATTGACTGTAAGATGAAGACATGGCCTATTTTAATCTAATGATGGTCTCTACATATAGCCAATTCAGGGCAAAACCACATAAGCTTATGTTTACGCTGACAGAATAATATAAATGACCTAAAGGCATAGTTTGCATTAAAACGCAGGGAAAACTTTTTGACAGATGTGTAATATTGAAGGATGGGCTGATGTTCCAGTAGGATAGCATGGATACTGTCTACAGCAGCAGGCTGTGTGTAAATGGGCATATCCAAACAGGCAGAGGGTGCATGCCTCTCACTGCTGAATACTTATATTGTCAATCTAATGGCACTGCTCTTCATGACTTACTTGCGGCTGAATATATATTTTTTGAATTTTGTGGGCTATTTTTGTGAAACATCTTATCTGCAGTTGTTAGGCGGTGACATCCTTAACGAATTTGCGTTGTGTGTGCATTATCTCTTTCCATATGTATTTTTAATATATGCCCTCGGGCATAAAGTTGAAGTGGACTGGAAAAAAATGCTGAGAATTTGCACAAAAGAACAATGTTAACAAGATGGAGAAAGAAGGCTCATTTATTCATAAACCAATTTATTCCAGTGAGGCGACTGTAGCAGAGGAGAAAATAAAATGTCAGAGGAAAAAAAAATACTTTGAATTTATTAAACTCAACAATCCAACATTGCTGACTTCTTCGCTGAATTATGCACCCTTGCGTCATCACAGTAATATTCTGAATATTCTTTACATGTCTTTACATTGTTTTGTTAGGCAAGGCATTTTGTTGTCAGGCGAGTTTGGAGGGACGCTGAGCGCCCCTTTCAAAAGAAAGCAGAGCATAGCTGAGAGGTGAAAAAGTCAGAGAGGCTCTGCGCTGGCTTGTGAATGCAGCCCAGCCAGTTTGGGCTCAGCCTTCTGTGTTTGTGTGTGTATGTGTGTCTCTGTGAAGGTGTGTGTGAATGTGCACAAGCTGTGTGCATACAAGTGTATGCATATGTGTGCGTCTGTATGTGTTTGTGTGTACGCTGCTGTGTGCATGTGTGTTCATACTGGCCTGATAAATGCAGCACCCCCCTCAGGTGCTATGTGAGTGGAGTGACTGGTTAGCACCAGTTGGACTTTCTTAACCCTTTCCCTGCCATTCCCTGGAGAGCTTCCCACCACGTTTTGAGCAGCACATTTTCAGATGCCTTATACATTCTGCTTTCAGCTTAACTGAATGCACATAAAAGACAAAATAAAATTATTTTATGCTGTGCTATTTTTGCACAGGCCTTTAATGTGGAAACACTTGTGTCCACGCTTCATATGGCAGTGACTGTCTCAGTCCTCTTGTTATTATGTCGCCTTTTTGCCTGGCACATATGTTCACCCAGTCCAAAGAAGTGGGGAGGTATTTCCACATTGCTGTACGTCATTTACACAGTTGCCTTTAATTGCACAGAGAGCATGGGGAGGGGCGCAACAATTTGCTAATGAACTCCAAGGGCCCAGGCGCTCCGCTGTAGAGCAGAACACTACTAATAGTGCTGAGGACTCACTCCAAGTCTCAAGAGCTCCTCTACTTGATTGAGCCATGCAGGCTGAAGTGGGGCTGGAAATGATTGAAACTTCCCTTAAAAAAATATTCTCTGCCTGACTTTTTGTGGACGTGAGAGGGTCTTAAACGATTATGAACACTCAGCAGTTGATCTGTTGAGTTAATTTAGTGGAGAGGTATTTTTACATTAGAGGGGCTTTGTGGTACTGACATTTTCAGAGTGTGATCTTTTTTGTTGGCAGTTGAAATCATGTTAAAAGAATGTGAAATAGCCTACAATCTGAAATAACATCTATACGTTTGGGATCTGTTGCTGTTTTGCTTATGTCACGCACAATCTTTCTTAAACAAACCTTGCTTGTGTGTGCTTAGTGTTGTGGTCACTGTGTAAGAATTTACTCTTGATAGTGCTATCGTGGTATCTTTTCCCAACAATTGGCACTGTTATGCCATACAAGTGCTGGTTTCCAGGTCAGTGAGACCCAGCAGTGTTAGTTTAGGTAACTCTGGCGGTCAAAGAGTGACCCCTGGCCCTCCCTCCTAACTCAATGGAAATCCTGAGCGCCGGGGTCAGCCACTATTTTCCTAATCAGTACACCGCTATCGCTAATCTATCCGCTTCTCGTTGAAGTATGGATCGAGTTACACTCGACTTACTAGGCGCACACATACACACACACTCTCTTTTTTCATTCTCTCTCTCTCCTACAGTGGCACGCTGCTGTTCTTAATACAAACTTTTGAATCATCGTGGTGATTGTTGGTAATAGCAGCTTTTGTAGTTGAATAGAGGAGAGGTTTGACCCCCATTCACCCCCTCCCCTCTCTACACCTCCTCCCTCCCTTCCCCTGAACCCCCCTTTTTTCCTTTGGGGAGTGAATGCGAGGCGGCTGTTAAGGATTCAACAAGTGATACAAAGAGGCGACCACGTGACTTGTGTGTTTCTTAGCCTCTTCATTATTGTGGTGGAATAGCAAGTAGGGGTGATTCTGATTAAGCAAATCAAGGCCAGAGTAACTTCAAAGAATAGGAACGCCAGGAGCTTCTTATACCTTCATATATATTCTGACATCCACAGTCAATTTATTGTTTTGTACTAAGCTCTGAATTTTTGGTTGATTTATTAGCTGTTTGTAAGTCATGCATTATTGCTGGAAACCAGTGCTTAGTGGAGCTGTACTCTGTCACAGATACTCTGTTGTGATAGCCACAAGATCCCAATTGCAAATAAAGTTCTTGGCTTGTGTCTCGTGTTACTTATGATGGGTGGCCATGTCTGTCCCCGAGGCCTGCTGTGGTTTCTTTGGCTAAGTAAACAATAACCTGGCTTAACACATGTGTACTTAGCTAATGGAAAGTTCCTCTCCCCCTTAACCCCCCGTGAGCCTCTGACAATGGCCACCGTCACAAACAGCCCGTCTCCAAGGGATCCACTGAGAACATCCCAGCGCAGCGGCTGCAAGTCAAGCTAGGCTAAGCTAATGAAGAAACCGCAGCAAACCATGTCATTAAGAAAGTACGCCCTGCCTTTTCATTGACAACTGAAAAAAAGGAAATATGCTTTGTTTTGGGTTAGATGGCGTGGAGGGGAGAGCACTTGAGTTAATGTTTTTGTTTGGATTTCAACTCACAAAGGGTAAACAAGAAGTCTGTAGCGAGAGCTGAAGTGGAGGAGGCCTCAGACAAAAAGAAAATCAGTTTGTCAGTTTCCACGAGTGTCATCTAAATGGACTTTGAAAGCTCTGGTAATTATCTCAAACATGTAATTATCTTTGGTTGTCTTTACGAGGTTAACCCACCGGTTTTAAAGAGCCGATTGAAGAGTACCTGACGGCTATTCAATGTAGCATACTTTACTTACTCAAGAGACCAAATCCAGTTTTCTCCCTCACCCCCTTCAGCAATTATAAGGTTGTTTCTTCTTTCTTTGTCTATTGTGAAGAGTTAGGGAGGAAGGGGAGTGCAGAACAGAATGGTAGGGAGGGGAGGGGGGGTCTTTTGCTCCCTCACTCTCTTTTTTTTTTTGCACCACGCATACCATTATCAACCCTTCTTTTCATTTTGGAAGCACTAATATTGCAGCAAGGGGAGGAGAGGGGTGGAGAGAGCACAGAAAGCGGAGGTAGTCGGGCAAGCACTTGCCTGGCCGGTTATCAGAGAGGCAGATCCTGCTTTATCTAGTCACAGTGGAAAGCAAAGTAAACAAGAGTTTACAATAGCTGGCCTTTCAGCCCCTTTCACTAACAGCTTCCCCACCAGCATTCAGCTGAGTGGGAGAATGTGTCCAGAGTTATTGCAGGCCATCTCGCTGCTGCAACACATGGCATTCTCGCAGATTTCGACTTGAAGAAGCAGCGCTGTTGCAAAGGTCAAAAATGGTGTTACAGAAAACAACCGCAGAGAACAGATGCACCAAAGCATTCTGGGGGATGGAGTAGCCCAACTGTCATCTTTGATTCAGATGTACCACCACTGAAGAGTGTATGTGTGGGGGGTTATTATGTCTGTGCCGTTAAGTATGCACATATGATTATTCCTGCACACTGGCTGGCACAGAGTGAAAAGTAAATATCCATATCATCACAAAAAGATATTTCAGAGTCAAGGAAAGAAGGGAGGGATGGGAGGGGGGCAAAGCACAACAACCTTAACCATTTTCTTTATTATTGCAAATGAATTGGCAAGGCAACATTTCTTGCATGAGCGCTTGTATGATATGGGGCCTGGCACAGCGAGAAAGGGAAGCCCCCTTGCATCTTAGATGCGGCACAATGAGAATGCATTGGATTGGAATGCCTCACCGATCATAGCGGAATCAGAATTTCCAGCAAGGAAAATCTTTTCATGGCGAATTAGGGTGGTTGAGAGAAGAAAAATGGTAATGAAAAAAAAGAAAAAAGAAAAAAAAAGGTATGCATAGCTCACAAACAGGGTTCCCTCGGCTTGGCGCGGCAGATTTAAGAACTTTAGCTAAAGCTAGGCAGAATAGAATGTGGAAAATTGAATTTACTAAACAATTAAGCATTGAATTAATCTACATCCTGCACAGGAGAGAGCAAGAGAGACAGAGAGAGAGAGACACTATGGCGGCTCATTAAGGGGACGTAGAATAAATCAAGTGTGTAGCTATGTGTGCAGAGGGACAGCTCTCTTTTTCTCTCTGTTTCCTCAAGCTTTCTGTTTATGCATCTATTCATCTTGAGAATTAACATGTCCTATATTTTGAAGGTGGGCCTCTCCATTGTGCACTGTTGTCTTGTTGGCACAGGGTGTGTGTTTCTTTTTTCTTGTCACTGTGTGTCTTGTGGTCAAGGTGTGTACTTTTGTTAAATATGCACTATGAATACAGTGGTTCTGTGATATGTTTGCATAAAAGGTAGATGAAAAGTATTTGTGTGCGTGTGCAAGCTAAACGTCTTAAAAAACTACTATAGTGTATTTGTGCATGGGTGTGTACGCACATGCTGCATGACCTGTGTGTGTGTGGGTTGTGTGATCTCAGCCGTGTGTGTATTAATTGCGTGTTAGATCAGTGCCGGGCCTGTTCCGTCCAAGGGCGGCCTGTGATTATAAATAAACTCCCCGTCCCTGCGGAGATGCCACCAGGCCCTGTCTCAGCCCCGCCCCCTTTCCCATGGGGCCTCAGCGGCCACCTCCCAGCAGGCAAAGCGCTCTTTTGTTCAATTACAGCTAATGCATTAGTTTGCCATTTCCCCTTCCACTTTCTAATTATATTTTCAAGTGGAATTTGTTACAGAATTAAAACAAAAAGAAAATGGAAAAAAATAACATATCCTTTTTGCAAGCAGAGGCTCAGGGGTTTTTTTAATACTTGCCGTTCGGGGTCCCCGGGGTACTGAGCTATTCTTTTTCACATAGCTCTGTATAAACAAGTTCTGCTCATTTTTAAAAACTGCACTTTTGGAGGAGCTGGCAAAAGCCAGCGTTAACTGTTTGCGTGCCGAGCATGTGGTCTGGATTACCTCACTTCTGATGTTCTCTGGAGTTACTCGGTCATGCACGGGTGTTTCATTTTTCACTGTTCCACGGTCAGCAAAAAAGAATTTGTAAGAGGTGGAAAAAAAGATCCTCTTGGTATCTTATCCCATTTAAAATCAACATTTATCTATCCAATCACTATCCCAGTCATGCCTTTGTGCAGTGACTTTCCTCTTTATTGCAAAGCCTCAAAGCCTAATTTGGAAAACAACGATTATATCGTCCATGTAAGCACTGGATTATAATTTCATAGCCCAGGAACATCAAACGAGCTCTAATAGACCCCAAATGTGTTGAATTTGCTGTCTTGTATATTCTTTTCTGTTATTTTATTCCATCTACATTTTGTTTAAAACAAACCCTGTGTCATGAATTAATGCCTACTTTTTTCATAATGCTAAACTCAACTCCAAATCCTCCTCAGAAAGGCAGCTCCACTAGTATCCCAATTGAAACCAGTTGTTCCCCAGTGTGTTCATCTCCTCTCCCTCCTCTCTTCCTCCATGTGGGTTTCTATCACTCATTTCGTCACGTAGCCCTAAAAGCGTGATGCAAACACCACATTGCCCCTTGATATCTGCTTCATTTGATTTGACAGAGCAAAGATAGGCTCATGCGGGTGGCAGAGTAGGCTTGAGCAAGTGTTTGTGCATCTGTGTGTGTGCGTTTTTTTTTTTTTTTTTGGTTGCATGTTTGTTCGTGATAGCTAGCTGCATGTGATAAGACATTAGATTCCATTTCCTTCTATTTGAAGTCTCTTTCTCTCCTGTCCTCAGCGCTAATGTTGCTTTTCAGAGGCACCGAGAGATAAGAGGTAACATCTGGTTTAGTTTCAATAGCACGCAGCAGCTTTGTATGGGGCAGAGTGTGATGTGAGTATGTGTTTGTTGAACAGTTTATGCATTGTGTATGTGTGCATAAATGTAAGCACCAAATGTATAGGTGTGTTAATATGTTTATATCTGTATGTTTGCATTTGATGTCAGCTTACATGTGTATGTCTGAACACAATTTGTGTGTGTGTGTGTGTCTTCTCTTTATTCTCCTGTCTCGACCATACGCTCTCTGCCATGCGGTGTGCAGCTGACACTCATCTGGCCTCGGACTGTCCTTTACCCTTGTACAAGCACACACACACATGCAAGCACACTTACTCACACCCTACTATATATAAATCCAGGTCTCCAGAGTCTCACTTGTCTAGTCAGCTGCTTGTGTTTGAAGACAGTAACCAGGAGGAAGTAACTAGTCTTTGTTGAGTTGTTAAGAAATTTTCTTGGACTTGTAGAGAAAACAATGGACTTCCACTCTGTGGTAATGCTTAAACTTTTTGCCTCTATAACGTCACTTTTATTTCAGTTGGTCATTCATTATTCTTGTTTCATTTCCACTTGAGGAAAACTCTATGGGAAAACTTTTAAGCTCATTTGGTTATGTCTCTGACTTCATTCTGTTATGAAATTTAAATCTACATTAGTGGAATTGCCTATCTATATTTTGTTTCAATTTTGGACAAAACAGAGGATTTATACTTGAGCAGCAATACTTTGAGTTATTTACCTCCCTCTTCGTCTCTCTGGTCTGGTCTGTGTGGATGACATCACTCTCTGGCGCTTGCTGCGGCCTATCTTAAGTTGTAGCTGTTTTGTATTTTCATCTGCTAGTGGTTTGAGCCAAATGGAGGCAGCCGTGGATTGCATGCCTCAGAAAGCTGGGAACTAATACAACATGTTCGTTTGCTATTCGTCTGGGCCTTTCTCTTCATCGAGTCTCCAATAATCCTCATTCCATAAGATTGTTGCAGTGGCTCACAAACACTTTGTGACAGGGCCAAGAGATGCCAAATGATGAATTTAGTTGTGAGTTTGTGTGTGCGTGTGGGTACGCCTCATTACACATAATGCACAATAAAAAACAGCCCAACTAAACATGAAAGAGAAAAATTACATTATATTAAGTGACTGACCTTTATGTCCTCTCTCTTGCTATGACAGACGTCCTGGAACAGAGATCATGACGACACAGCATCCACACGCTCTGGAGGCACACCGGGACCGTCCAGCGGCGGACACACATCACACAGCGGCGACAACAGCAGTGAACAGGGTAAGTTTGTTTGTCTGCGTCTTTTTTCCTGTTCGTCAGGTGGAGGTGAAGGGGACAAGGTTAACATGTAGACCAAGGTGCTGAATATATCACATCAGATATTTCAAGTACATGCTAGAAAACTTGGAACTATGGAGTCAGATAAGGTTTCACAGGCATGTTTACACTGTGTGAAGAAGGAATGAGCTTTTGCAACATCTTGCAGTTACTGCGAATAACCAATAGAGAGGTCAGAAGTCACGGTCAGTTAAAAAGGAGCATGTCTGGACCTGTTAGGGACTCACTGTCTCAGCATCACACAGCCCACCGCAGAGTGGACATAGTGTGGTAGATGGCTGGTACCCAGGTCCTTATTAGAGGTCAGTTTCTGCCACCCTGTGCCACCCTGTGACTTGTATTTGTTTTAAATAACGGTCCATCAGCGTGCTGTTAGCTTTGCATCCAACCATATTAGGCTTGTGTGCATTTGCTTGCATTCTATAATACTGTATCATATCAATATTTAGTTTGGAGGACTCCCTGCCAAGTAAGTCTCAAGATGGACTTTTTTGAGCATTCAAAAATGTTCAGATTGTTTTTTTATTAATATTTTTAGCAGACAGTAATACAACCATGTTCAGGTTGTTTTAATAAGAAAACGTTGTCACAAGATAGTGGTGGTGATGTTCATGTTGTTTAAGGGCTTGCATGCATTTCTTTGAATAAATCTGGTCCCATAAAACTAGTTCACATCCATGACAGATTAAAATACATGGCAGCTAGCGTATAAACAAGGCTGTTGTTTGCAGAACATGAAAAGCTGGTTGTAGAGGTTTTTTCTGACATTAATGATTAGTTACATCTCTTATCAAAAAATGTTGGCTTTGAAGATTATAACCCTGATTACAGGTTGACAATAAATGCAGTTGAACTGCTTTTCCTGGATATGAACCATAACTAAATGTGCAACATGTTACATGTGCACAGAATGTAGCTATAGATTTGCTTTTATATTGTGTTGAATTAAATTCATATAAAGATTCTATAACATATAGTCTATAATCCCTCACTGACCACTCTGCTAATGCTGGACGTGTATACACTCAAAGAATATCTGTGTTTGTGTGTGTGTATGTGTGTGTAGCAGCAGTGGGAGAATAGGTTGGTGGTAGGGGGGCGGCGTTGCAAACAAACTGTAGGCAAAAAAGCAACTTCATATATTATTGAAGGCGATGTCAAGGCGAGCAGTTTGCAGGGTTGCCAGTGCCAGGAGGCAGAGCCTGGGTGGGAGCAGAGAGCGCCGCCATGCCTTCCACTCCACCGAGCAGCCATTTATATAGTCAACATACACACTCTGTCTCTCTCTTTGTCTCTTTGTCTGTCTCACACACTGTCTCATCCTCTCTTTTTCTGTCTTTCACACACAAACACACACACAAACTCANCTCTCTCTCTCTCTCTCTCTCTCTCTCTCTCTCTCTCTCTCTCTCTCTCTTAATCTCTCACATTGTGTTTGTCTTTCTTTCTCACTTAGTAATGCTCTTTCTAGCAAAGAGGCAGTGAAGAGCTGAGGGACTGAGAGGTGAGACATTAGTTTACGGTAAAATAAAAGATAGACAGACGACATGGAAGAGGAATCCAGACTGATAAAAATAGAGTCAAATTACAGGGAAACAGGGGAAGACAAAGCAACATTGTGTGTGTTTGTGTGTACGCCTCTACCTTTGATGACTAATGGTCTTGGGCAACCAGGCACGATCTGATTGGTCACTCTAATGAGCGTGCTCTGTGCCGAGTTTGGGCTCCTGCTTCAGTGACCTTTGCCCTCTATTGACCAAACTGACACTTCATTTTTCACATCTTTCCAATTATAGGCCCACTCCTTATGTCTATGTTGGCCTGCCACTCTCTCTCTCTCTCTCTCTCTCTCTCTCTCTCTCTCTCTCTCTCTCTCTCTCTCTCTCTCTCTCTCTCTCTCTCTCTCACTCTCTCTCTCTTTCTCTTTCTCTTTCTCTCACCCTCTCTGCCATCATCTCTATCTGTCTACCTCCACATATCTCACTCTTTCCCCTCCCGGGTTATGTAGGTTTATGTTTGTTGTTGGAAGTTCATTAGAGGGTAAAATGTGGGTTTATGTGTGCGTGTGTGTGTGTGTGTGTGTGTGTGTGTGTGTGTGTGTGTGTGTGTGTGTGTGTGTGTGTGTGTGTGTGTGTGTGTGTGTGTGTGTGTGTGTGTGTGTGTGTGAGAATGTGTACATTCTGCATGTGCCAGTTTAAGAATGAGGTGCTTTGGTTTGTGCTACAGGAGAGTTGGGAGTTAAACCTGATGTGTGCATGGTTTTGTCTGTAACTCATGGACCACATTTGCTAAATTAGATACACTTAAGACTATACAAAGTAGCCTAGTAGTTGCTTATCTGTAAATGCAGTTGGATTTACTGCCACTTTATTAATTACCTGTTATAGTTTAGGGACTTCAATTAACTATTTTCAACAGCCAAAAAGCTTATATTGCCACTTATAGTATGGCTAAATGTAAAATCTGATGGAAAGCCTTAATTGAGGAGTTCAGGCTGTTTTTGGGGTGAGATTTTCTGACCAGGTGTCCACATACATTTGGCTGTGTAGTGTATTATTTGTGACTTGAGCTTTTGAATCAGGTAAAATTTGTCATTTTTTTTCAACATCTTTCTGGATTTTACAGATGCTTGTGTGTGTGTGATTGCTTGTTTATTTGGTGTTTATGCGGACACAAGCACACACACACATCAGGATGCAGTGACAACAGCAAATACCGGGGGACATCTTGGACTGGTTTCAGGTTTATATGGGTTAAGAGCTATCACTGCCACGTCATATCAGCTCTGGCAAATTGTGTGTCAGTCACTTGGTAATCCCAGTAAGCTGGTTATTTATCTGTTTGGCACTTTGCTCGCTCTCTTCCCGACAGCTTCACCCCGCTGTCTCTCCTCCCTCTCTCTCTCGCTCTTTCATCTTTGCATCCTCCCTGTCTTCTCCTGTTTTCCCTTGTCTCCCACCTACTCTTGCATCTCTCTCTTTCATTTTGCTCTCAGTCGGTTTCTCTCTCCTTATGTATCCCCGTGCTTTTCTCTCCCCCCCCTTTTTTTCTTCCATGCCTCCCACTCACTCTAAAACACTACCTTTGTTTATCCTCCTTTTCCCTTTCTCTCACCTCTCTTTGTTCCCTTTACTCTCTCCATCTTCCCCATTTTTCTCTCACTGTTTTTCCTCCTTCTTTTACCCTCTTTATATCTTCTTGTCATCTTTGTCTCTCTGCTACACTTACACTCTTTGCTACTTTATCATGTCTTTTATTCTCTTCTCTCATCCTTGTTTCCTCAATTTGACTTCTCTCCTTATTTCTCTCTATCTTCATTCCTCCTCTCGTTTCTTATTTCCTTTACTCTACTGATTCCTTCATTTTTTCTCTTGTATTTCCCCCCCCACCACTTTCTCTGTTCTACCTTTCACAGATTGCTTTCTCACTGACCTTTCCTTCCCTGTCTCTCTCTTCTACTTTCTTCATTTTCTTCCCCTCTGCCTGTAGAGCTGCCCAGCGAATATCTTTCTCGCCTGTACTCATTCTTCCTCTCATCCATCCTCCACCCCCTTTACTCCTTCTCCTCAGTCTATCAATTCACCCTCTTACTCTCTTTCTCCACCTCCTCTTGCGCTCAATCTTTTCTCTAATTCCTCTCTGTTTGCCTCACCATCATCCTGCTCCATGTTTGCCCCCATCTCCCCTCCCATCCTCCCCCTCCAGCGGAGCGAAACAGCTCAGAGGAAGGATGCTGGATGGTCGAGGGCCTTTAACTAGTGAACTCCAGTCTCCTCGCTCTCAGCCTTTTTTCTGAGGCTATTCCTGAGACAAACACATGCTCCGCTCTGCCCTCTTCTTGGAACGGTTCACTGCCCACTGGTATAAAAATCCCCATGCCTACCCGGAAACGTAGCACTCACACTCTCAAATCCAAAAGCTGCAGGAATTGCAAGGAGGTTTCCGTGTTACATAAGATCAGAGATATCCTTGTGGATGTTGTTGAACCAGTCTGCAAGAGAAGTTGCTCTTTTCAGTGTAAATTAATTAATAACGTGATTATGCAATTTTTAAAAGTCAGATATGTAATGATAAACCTTAGGCCTTTTATTCATCAACAGCTGTTTTGCAGTGCTTTGTTAGTGACAATGTGAGCAATTTTAAAAAAATGCTTTTTTAATTTTGCATGTGGTGACAATGCTCATGCTGAGTTCTTAGCTATGGGTGTTTATGCTTTGACCACAATGCCTATGGTATTTTTTAGCACTGAATTCCATTGGCAGTAAAAAAAAAAAAAAAAATGGAGGGAGGATCACATTTGCTTCACACATGTCATTAAAATCGGTCCTGGGTGTCTCCTCTCTCCCTAAAGAGTAGACAAAGAAGAAAGCCTCTTATTTTTCTCCTCCCTTTCTCTGGGAGATCTTTGTAAACATCCAGCAAGCTTCGACAGGGAGAGTCGGAGAGCGGCCCTGTAGTTAATTAGTCCCACTCTATTAGCCCAGCTGTTTGCTAGCTAGTTCCTGCCAACAGGCCCCTTTGTTTAATACCCAGAAGCCCTCTGGAGAAACCTCATTGTAGCTGTTGAGCCTTGGATCATGGTTTTCTGTGAAGAGTAATGCTTGAAGGGCAGAGGGAAAGCTAACAGATCATATATGCCTTGCGATGGAAGGGTGTCCCTCACGGACATGACCGGGCCGTCTCTTTTACTCCCAGTATAAAGTACTCCTCTTTGCCTGTGTGAATTTGTAACGACACCCCTTGGCTTCTCCGAGGGCCTGGCGTGCGAGGGAAACAGAATAACATTCAGGCATTGAATCGGGCAGCTGCGTGTGAGTTTAGCAGAGGAGCGCAGCAGAGTGTTTGCTGTGTTTTTGAAAGCTACAGGGTTTCCCTCTCCGCTTGTCAGAAACATCCAGGGAGTGAGGCGATGACTGGCGATATTAGATATGTATCACCAATTACCCAGACCGTTTGTAAAGAGTACAGTGCGCTGCGCCAAGGCAAATAGCTCCCTGTAAGGCTACGTGTTATTGTCTGCATACATTTCTAGTGTCTGAGTAGTGGCTGGAGACTTCTGGTTGTTGGTTGGATATCTAGCTCCAAGGCTTTTTATTTTTTTGGCTGGTTGAGCTGCAAGAATGCCTGACACTAAATTTATGCTGATATTTGCTATTTGGTGGACCCTAAGTAACTGTGCACATGTGTGAATTTAATATGTTAATTTCTCTTGTTGTCCCAAACTAATCTTCTGCATTTAACTGGATGATTAGGGTGGATTCTACTTTGGTGGGTATGAATGAGAGGAACACCCATAACAGACAGAAGAAAACAAATAAGCTCAAGAAGTCACTGTAAAGTATCACTTAAATGCAAAGATCTGTGGTAACCTAATGGCTGAAAAGGAAACCTTTGCTCCAACAGTTGTCAGTTTGAATTGCAGCTGGGATCATCTTGGTGGAGGATGTGGCACTTGGCTTCTCTTGTCTTCAGGATGTGGCTCTAAAAGACATTTGGATAGTCAGCTTTCCTGGTTTTATATGTATTTTAATATCATGTCTTGACACAGCATCATCCCATTTATTCTGAGTCACTGTTTAAAATCTCCATCGGCTGTGAATTCCCATCGATCCAGCTGGAATATTTTGATGTTGTGATCTATCCGTCCACCCTCCGACTTCTGTGCCCTCCAACAAGGTCAGGCCACAGAGGAGCTGTTGCTTTCTGGCTCCTCATTGGCTTGTCTCCAGGGCTGGGGCGGGCAAACTGGGACACGGACAGGGGTGCCAGGCAATCAGAAGCCAGATTTGGCTTGTCCAATCACTTAGCTTCACGTGGCCCCCTCAAAGTCACCGATTAATTGGTCCGATTGTCCAGTAGACTGGAAGAGAGAACTGTGTGTGTCTCTCTGTATGTATCCCCCTCCCTTACTAGATTTTTCTCCTGGTAGCCTGTAGCTGCTCTTGAAAATTTTGCTGTGGAGGAGAATTAGATGCAATTTAATTAGCAAGTACCAAAAAGACATAGGAAAGTGCACTGGTTTTACTGGTACCCATATGATGACAACTTTGTGAGAGCGAATATGACAGCTTGCAGCTTAATTTCTTACACAGGTGTTTGTAACCAGACCCTAATATAAACAGTCAATAAAGACATTTTCAAAAGCATTCATTTCTTTTTATATATAAACACGGAAAGATGCAAAAATAGGAAGAAAGAAATCAGTACTTAATTTTGGGTGCAGGTTGTCTAGACGTTGTCTAGGCATTACTGAGGAAGATCCTCAGTCCGGTAATTGTCTTATTGGTGTCCAGCTTTCCTGGTAATCTCTTTAAACGTGAGACTCTGTGGTATAGATAAAAGGTGTGCGGCGGCCTTGATTAGTCTGCAGTCTGTATTACTGGAGGTGTGTGTGTGTGTAAGTACAGTAGCTGGCAGATACAAACATGATTCTCTCCTTGATTTCCTCAGAGTGTGAACATGGGAAGAAAGAGAGCAAGAGTGGGAGCAGAGGAAGTGCAAGAAAATGAGAAAGAAACTGAGCAAAATGAGCAGTAAAGGAGAGAATCTCAGAGTAAATGCTGTGAAAGCATTTTGGAGCAGAGTGTGTGTGGAGAAGAGAAAGAGAGAGCAGCTATCCCTGATGAGTGTGTTAAGTGCTGCTGAGTGTTGTTTGGGAGTCTATTTAGATGTAGGCACTGGAGTTAGCAAACAGCAATATCTTCTCTGCCAGTTCATAGGTGAAAGAGTAGCAGCCAGGCCAACTTAAACTTACTCTATGTTCCCTTGAGGGTTACAGTAAACTGTGCAAGCATGTGTCCACATTTTAAAAAAAAAACTGTTTTATATCTGCAGGGCCACAGGAACATAAAACTACTGTAACTATCTGTTCACATGCTGTTTATGAAAATCAATATCTAAAGACATAAAGGATAATTACATCTCAAAACACCTTGAGAAAACACCCCTCAACTCAGTGTTGCCGGTAGCAATGTTTATTCAGCCTTAACTGGATTTACTGCATCTCAAACATTATTATCTGTGGTTACCTGGGAAAAGAGATGTTTGGCCTTTCAGTGTCCAATCACGACCTCCCTCTCCCAGATTCACTGAGATCTTTATGACCCCACTCTATCGCGGTGGGCGACACGTCAACTAACATGTAGTGACTCGCCTCTCAGAAAACGATAGCCCTCGATTACTTTTTATTGCCTCCAAGGCAATAACCAAACTCAGAGTGCCCTGAATTTGCCCCTCTCAAAAAAGAGGAAATTGTATCAGGTTCTCACAGTGGGGGATCAGTTTGCTTTTAGGATTAAGGCTGGTGTCACCCAGCCGCTGGGGTCATGTGGAAGAAAAGAATCAAAAATAAAAGTAAACAAAATGACTTCCTTTTCTTTTAAACCCTCTCCTCTCCTCTCCTCTCCTCTCCTCTCCTCTCCTCTCCTCTCCTCTCCTCTCCTCTCCTCTCCTCTCCTCTCCTCTACCTTCACGTGTGAAACCATCTTTTGCTTATCAATCAGGTGCACTAACTTGCGTTTTATTGGCTTGAGTGAATGTCTCTTCTGTGGAAGGTAATAGTCATAAAACAGTTTGATAAGGTGTCAGAGGCTATTTGACTGTTTGACTTTGCGATTTATGTGCTGTGTGTGTGTTGTGAGTATGTGTACACATCATCATGTGTCTCATATTTGCACATGTCCATTTTCTCTCATACGCCTCTGTCTCTTCTCTCTGTATAGCTTCTAATCTCACTACGTGCTTGTTTTTCATTTTCTCTGATAATATTCAGAGGAATCGCTTGCACATTTTGAAGGTTTCTCCATCTCTCTCTGTTACTTTATATCACCCCTGCATTCATTCTGGCTGTCTCTCTCCATCTGTTGGTTACATGTGGGCATGTTTGCATGACCAAAGAAATGCAAAGTCTAGCCCAGACCATTACAATATGCCTTGTGTGCACAATTTACATGAAATACATATTCATTCATGACATGCATGCACATGAAATAGCTTCTCTCTCCCTCTTTTCCCATATCTCTCATATGCTTTTACTCACCCTTTCTGCTTGCATGGGATGTGTTCTCTTGAGTAAGTCTTTCAAATAAAAACATTGGCATCATTTATGTTACTTATTCCTCCCCAAGTTGCCTTTTATCTTCCCTATTTTACTCATAAATTCACTTGGATCAGACCATGTTGTTGACTGCTGCTCCAAGAAAGGGTACAACAGCCATTCATTTAAAAAAAAAATGGTTCTACTTCATTTGCTCCAGTGAGGGAGAGCACAAGCGGGAGGGAAATGTATCTTTAGCTCCCATGTTATAATTGTGGCACGCTAATGATGTAGACACATTCTCGCTGTTTGTTTACAGGAAGCAGTCTTCTTTAATTTGCGACTGGCGCGAATGCCAAATGCCTATATCTAATTACTGGTGTTTGCTAAAAGATACTATTTACACACACTTTTTGCCTTGTAGAGGTCTCTTGTGTTTCGTGGTGGGGAGATTATGACAAGAAAGTTAAATGTGTAAACGTGGATTTTTTTCCCCCGGATTTTTATCTGGAACTTTTTTTTTACTGTGTGTCTGCAGGAAATGAAAATTAGGTACAGGGCAGTTATTTTCCATGTGTGATTTGTACTTTAGAACATAAAGATGTTGTTATTCAGTACATCAAGATCCTGTTTGAAAAGTGTCAACCGAGGACTCAATTCAGGTTTATTTCTGTATGAAGAACCATAATTTGCATCGTCCTTGTGTAATCATCTCCCAAAAGAAGATGCCACTTTTGTCAAATTACTGGATATCTCATGCTGGAATGCAATTCTTTAGCTGCGATTCCCAAATGTAAACAAGTAACAAGTTTAAATGTGGTAATGCTCTTGTCATGCAAATGAATGGGATAAAAAAGTTTAAGCAGTCTCATTGACTTGTAAAATTATTTGTGCATCTGTATGTGTATGTATGTGGAAGGACTTGACATGGGAAACTTGTCAGCATGGTGACAGTTTGTATAAGTTTTGCAATCGTTATTTTCTCTGCTTTCAATTCAGCTCTAAATTGTCTGGAATTACGTTGGGACAGACATGTAGGCTCTCACAGACGGAAGATCAGTCCTTGAAGAGGAGCTGAGCTCAGGACCCATGAGGCCCTTGATCAGATTTTTAGGGAAGAACCTGATGCAGACTGATTCACACTATCACATCTGCCTGTGAATGGCAGAAGTGAAGGGCTAGATGAGGTTTTTCCACCTGTTTAATGCATTTCACTGTTCAAAATTGACCTTCAGCCACTTTATATAGAGTCACCAATTTTATATGAATATGAAAGAGACATATTTTGGGCATTAACTTGTATGGTGGGAGAATGAGAGAGGGAGGGAGAAAGAATGGAGGAGGGAGGGGTGAGAGCAAACACACAGAGTATTAGCACTTTGTTCAGTGGAGAAGCATTGTTTGGCCCCTTGGCACACACAAGAACACACACACAAACAAGCAACTCACTTAAACACACACACATGCACAGAGCACCAACGTTTATTTAAGCTTTTGATAAAGAGATTAGCCCCATCATCCTACGTTCTTAAGCTAGCCGAGGGGGTCCGTGTTCAGGAAATCCTGGCTTTCCTGACATACGGCCTTATAGGGGAACCTGGCTCTAGCAATGCTTATGTGATATTGATACAGTTCCTAATGGTCAGATTAACAAGATTTACTCTGAAAATGAAGGGCTGTTTTGACAGGATGTGATATTTCTGCATGAGTTTGGAAGAAAGAGAAAATGAAAACGAGACAGAAAGGCTTAAAAAGTTAGCGAGACAGAGAAAAAGATGGAAACAGAAGGTAGAGGAGGCGGAGTAGCTGTGCCAGCTGGGCTGTTTTTTTTTTTTTTTTTATTATTAGCCCTATCACAGTAGTTGGGAGTCCAGCTTAAAGCTACAAACAGCAAAGTGCTAATTTTAGCCTCCAAAGAGGATAAGGATAAATAGCTTGCTGCCAGTTTGCCATATGGTCCCCTGCCGATTATATTGTGTCAGGAATATTTTCACCCCACCCCCACTTCAGCAGACAAACATATACATACAATATCACATTCATATTTGTTGTTTCAGCATTTATGAAGCTGGAAGGATGGCTTTATCTCAACATGCAGATATAACTGAAGAGTTCATCTTTAAAAGGCATTAGAAGAAATATGATTTTCATGATTAAACATATTTAAGAATTGTCTAGCCTCTAAATTTGCTTTACTATCAGTGAAAGAGTCACTGAATTTGTTTTTATTTTGTACAGTTAATCTCCTTTTGTGAGAATAGAAAGATATGTCTCACTGAAACTATAATTTTCAGACAGGAAATTGTAGTTGTGGTGGTGGCAGCCTCAACCAGCGGTCTTTTTATCCACTATAGCTTCCAGCTGCAAGGTAACATTTGGCCTCTTCTGTAATCTCCTGCAACTTGGTTTATATTCTCACTTGTAAATGTGAGCCCCGTAGAAGAATAAAAATGAGTCTCCCTCTCCATCAATACACATGCATATGTTCACATGTAAATGCAACACACACACACACACACACACACACACACACACACACACACACACACACACACACACACACACACACACACACACACACACACACACACACACACACACACACACACAGCCACTCTCCATTATTCTCTCACTCTCTCTCCCTCAAATTGAAATAATTCAATTTATGGACACAGTTCCAGACCTCCCTGGCTAAGACCATTATGCATGGAGCCCCCCCTTTTCTAACAAAAGAACGGGAGAATTTACCAGCCGGCTCTCCAAACGACACTCACACAAAGCCAATTTCATGCCAGGAAAACACCAGCAGAAGCGCCATTTCTGGTCAGAACCTGTATCCCTGTGGATTTTTTTAATCATTGAATATGGGTCGATGCCACTTTAATTTTTGTTAGGGCTTCTTTTTTGCTTTTAACATTCAAACCTGTNAGCGCCATTTCTGGTCAGAACCTGTATCCCTGTGGATTTTTTAAATCATTGAATATGGGTCGATGCCACTTTAATTTTTGTTAGGGCTTCTTTTTTGCTTTTAACATTCAAACCTGGCTTTGGCATAGGTATACTTATTAAACAGTGGAAGTGCAAAAAACATCAGATCTTTTGTAATGTAGCTTTTTTCTTGTATGATGTAGTCATTGATCAGATTTGATCCCTACAATAATCAATGTGTCTGTTTACAACTGTTTGTTTTGTTAAGGTGACTGCAAACACCTACCTGTTTCAGTCTGGGCAATAATGGCACTTAAAAGCATGAAGATGTGAAATACCATGTTTGAGGTGACTGAGTGTGTTGTGAGTCTACGGATGCAGAAGGTTGGAGGGTTGATTTTTATGTGTGTCAACCGGGCCAGAGCATGACCCAGGGCTGACCCAGACCAAACATGCTGCCCCCCGAGGCCCCCTCCCCTTGGTCCTTTTGACATGGATACCTGCTTTAGGGATTTGAGTGAGAGATAAAGACCTCAAGCTTTTTTAAGAGTTTAGAGAGAGGAAAGAGCAGCTAGATAACAAATACCTGTAGGTAAACACAAGAGCAGCAGGGTGGGCTGGAGGGCAGCAAAGGCGTTTACTTTGTGTGTTTGCAAAGCAACACAAGGCATGCCACTTGCGGTACACACACTCGTGGGCGCGCACATTTGGATGTAACCTGATCATCCCCTCTCGCTCCGAGCCAGTGAAATTCAAAGAGATGAGCAGGGACTGGGGGCTGAGATTCTCACTGCTGATAACCTTTGGAGTAAAGGCCTGAGTGGCAGTGTTAAATACACACACACAAACACACACACCAATGCATTTATGTATTGTACACGCGAGCTCCCATGGGCAGGCTCAGGTCTTTGTTCCACTGAGGTTCTATTTAGCAGCAGAGAGGTCATACTCTTACAGGAAGTCACCCTTAGCGAGGGCTGCCTCTTTTAGGAAGTGACTTGGTGGGACTGTGTGACGAGAGCGACGGCAGCCACGGGGGGCATATCACTCCCATCCACATGGGCCCATGGTCCACAGGAAGTAGGCCTGCTATAAACCCACTCACTTCCTCTTCCTCTGCTCCTGTCCCGAAAGCCTTATCTGGGCTGCGTATGGGGAGGCTGATAGGACTACAAATCCCCCACATCCCAACACCACAACACCACATCCTGTGCCTATCAAGGACACACTGACAAGGACCAGGAAGTGGAGATGCAGCAGTACTTTGGAAGCAGAATCTACAATGTTCATTTTATAGTCTTTAGAAAGCATCTATGATAATTTAAAAAATGGCACAAACACTGGATCTCTCTTTACTCATTAAAAATGAGCTAAAACCCAAAAATATAAATGCAAAAACTCAACAACCTAAACTATTTAAAGAGGGCAGGTTGTCGCTCAGATAAGGACTTATCCTGTTTTTCTAACCACCCCTACAATAACTTGAGCTTGTGGGTGCAGATCATATTATACTCCTTCATGATACTAAAACCTTATGTTATTCAAAGAAAAAAAAAAGCTGGGAGCTAATGCGCTATTATTAGCTTGCAGGGTTGGCATGCCTCTATTATCTAACTACATACTGCAGTTTGGCTGGCGCTGATAGGTTAGCATGAGTGGGAAAATCCTTGTGTATTATAAGTGTTTATCAGAAGCTGTGTCACTCAGATAGTTACCATGTGGAAAAATGCACACATGGACGAGTGCTTTACACATTAGCTCCAGTGAATAAACTTCCTAGGAAACTTAAGTTTGGTTAATGGAACATGAAGAGATGATTACAGAGTATTATATCATTGGTATTGAAATGATACATTTTCACATAAAGCCCTCCTCCACTGCTTTTTGTTCCTTTAGTTGAATGTTTGAGCTTCACTGTGCAGAATTTTGTGTGTGCAGTTTGACACTGGAAGCCTTTCACATTTATCTGCTGAAAGTGGAGAGCTCACTGAAAACCCAAATTTAAGGGATTGGCCTATGAGCATGATTTGTGACATCGCATATAATTTGGAGTCCATCCTGATCCAATACAAAAGAGGGACATGTAAACTTGAAGGCTTCAATGACTAAATCTAAGTCTCTAGTGCAGGAAATATTTTTTTCACCAAAGCTTAGTCCACAAAAAAAGGTAAAATAAGATGTTTTTCCTTTAGTTTAGCTGCTGAGGTTCCATCTCTTTGTCCCATGTCCACATTGAAGGACTTTGAAACGCCCTTTAGCACATCAGCTGACTTTTGGAAAGGACCGCCGTGCCATTGTGCTGTTAAGTGCTCTTAGCTTTTGTTATAGTCCTTGTCCTCTCTACCATCCCTTCCCCCTGCCCTTCTTCCATAGTCCATTTGACTCTCTCCCTCTCTCCGTTCACCATGTGCTGGGTTTGACTTGAGCTCAGCGAGTCAAAGGTGTCAAAAGCCATCTGAGAGGCAGCGAAAGAGTGAGACTTAAGAGTGAGAAAGCAGCAAAAGAGGCACGATTTCAGGAATCTTACCGTTGTGTACGTTGGTGTGTATGTGTGTGTGTGTGTGAGGACTTCCCTTCACTGAGGCAAAGAATCTGTGGGCCCCCCTCACAAGTGCTCCCATTTGAACCAGCTCTAGCCTTCTATCTTCAGGTTAGAAAAAAAAGAAAATGGTAACACAAAGGCAAGAGGGCAAAAATCAATAGTTACACAGCAAAAGTGCTCAACATGAAAGGGTGAATTCATCGCCCTACACTTTCATTTTAGCTTGGACCGTCTGTCTCTTTCTCCCTCATTCTTTCTCTCTCGACTGATCTGGAAGTGGGAATAAAAGGCAGTCGGTGTGTGTGTGTGTGTGTGTGTGTGTGTGTGTGTGTGTGTGTGTGTGTGTGTGTGTGTGTGTGTGCGAGGAGGCATACTGCAGTTTAATGTCGTGTCGGTGCCCCGCGCTTCAGGCAGTTTCCAGCGTGTCAAGCAGCCTGTGGTGATGACCCTTTACGGGAAAATGGCACAGAGAGAGCAGTCACATTTACACTGACATTTTTGCCATCACCTATGGCTATGTCAACAAGCCTGATTCCTCCCCCCTCACAGCCAACAGTGGCTGGGGCTCCACCATAACACACAGCACACTGGAATATACTCACATAGAGAAAATGACCATAGCGCATATCTACACAGGTCTCATATTCAATATTTTCTAAAAGGTTACCTGATTAATCAACTGACTGCAGTAATACATATTTGTTATCATTATTTACCAGCCTAGTCTGATTAAAAGTTTAGTCTGTAAAATGCCAACAGTAAGAAATACCCAGCTCAATTTCCTAGAGCCCAAGGTGTCTAACTCATGTATGTGTAGCTGTACACATGTGCACACATGTTCACATGACACTAATGGAAAAGCAAATGTCTGCTTACACTGAGTAGGAATACTAACAGCAATGCACACAAACAACTGGTGCAAAAAGTCCCATATCCCTCATAAACCTTAAGCTTTGAGGAACACTTTTAATTAACTCATAAATATGCTGAGTTTTTTTTCTTTTTCTGTTGTTAGATAAACACATTCCCCGTCACCAGCTTTCTGATCTCTTCCCCATCAGATCACCTAAAATGAAATAATTGCTCCAAACTTGGCTCGGATTCTCACAACAAGAAGTCTCCAGTGTGCTTTAATTACAAATAACCCTTGTAAATGACTCACCAGTTACTGTCATTATTGAATCTGTCAGTGCTGATCCACAGAACTGTCATCATTCAAAGTAACCTGCTTTGTTACTGCATAGCACTCGTTATTTACTGTAATTACTTCAATAGAATTGTCTTTGATTACAGGAAGCAATTACTTAGGTCTCCCCTGATTGTTTACGTGGCAAGCCCCACTTTCTTTTCTCTTGTAGTAATGACAACTTTATCTGTCTACCTAATCTTTTTGTTCATTATGGTGTAGCTGCTGTATGTTTAACAAAGATTAATCTACGCTTCAGAGTGATATGATCCAAATGCGTTGGCGGAAGTTTTGAGCAAAAGATCTGAAAATAGTGGAGTGTCTCTCTGGCAAAGGCAGGAAGGGAAGTCTAGACTAGCCATATTGTTTTGTCGACAGCGCATGTCATTATCCGCAGAATAGTCGAGGGGATTTCTCTCTGTCTCTCCTCCTCCTCGGGAATAAAAGGGAGGCGAAACAGCATTGGTCACAGAGAGTGTTTTGTATTGAAGTGTGTGTGTGTGTGTGTGTGTGTGTGTGTGTGTGTGTGTGTGTGTGTGTGTGTGTGTGTGTGTGTGTTGGTTTAGAATACTTTGGTAATCATTACTGGAAAGTTGCCTCCTGGAAGATCCTAGGAAAAGGGTGCATGAGAGTGTGTTGAAGTTTGTGTCTGTTTTTCGGTGCTTTAAAGGGAGAGACTCTTTTTGAAAATGTGCCCCTACTTGGGAATTGCGTTGCAAGGAATTCCTGCATGTTCAGAATATTTGGAGATGGGAGGGGCCTCCAGAGCCATGCAAAGGGAACCCCCCACTGCCTGCTACCCTCCTGCACCCCCTCCCCAAGTCTAGAGCTTATGAATGGCCTGAATACAATAAACACCACTTTTTTTTCTCCCTCCCTCTTGCGAGCCCTTCTTTACCCCTCTGAGGATTTCTGGGAATGTAATGTGTGTCTATGTGTGCAAGGGTGCGTGTGCTTGTGTGTGAGTGCCAGAGAGAAAGATTGTGAGGGAGAGCACTTAGTGAATATACACCAGCATGTGTGTGCTTTGTGTATCATGTTTTGTGTGTGTGTGTGTGTGTGTGTGTCTGTGTGTGTATGTGTATGAATTTCTCGCCTGCCAATATGAGATGTGTGTATCCCATGTGGAACAGGATAGCAGGCCCCTGAGGCCTGGGCCTTGCCTGGGCAGCCAACCCAGGGTCATGTGAGCTTTCTGGGGTGTGAAACTCTAGGAGTGGCCCATGAGAGATCAGCTCCAGGTCACTCGCACTCGCAGTGAAAGATACACTCTCTCTCCTTCTTGCAACAAATAGCCCATAGACTAAATGCACTGTCATAAA